>ML789976.1:246409-288192 GCA_009831015.1 Picea engelmannii | reverse complement strand
TCACTGTGTATCAACTCTAAGATCCCCTTTGCTCTTGTAGCACCAGATGGGAATCTTACTCGATTATGTTTACCATATATGCAATGTTCATAGAAATCAAAATCCAGAGTGCAATTAGACATACCTTCAACCATACCTTTACCGTGTAGTGTTCAAAGGCCCTTTTCTCCAATATGCCCCAGTCTTTGATGCCACAACATGGTCTTCTTTTATGGGACAGTATCGGTCTTGTCTCCTTCATTTCTCTGCTCGGGGACAATAGAACTATTACACCCATTAGTATAAGTGATTCCCAACAAATTGTATAGAGTTCCACACCGAACTCCCCTCATCAACATCATTTCTCCTCATACCATCTTGAAAGTGTTCTTTCCAAATATAGTATCCACTCCTGCATCATCCAACTTGCTTACAGATATTAGGATCCTGGAAAGTTTTGGAATGTGCAGAACCCCGGGGAGAGTTCTAATCCTTCCATATTTTAGCAAAAACTTAACCTTTCCACGTCCCATGATTTGGCTATCGAGTCATATCCTAGGAATACATAACCACCATCATATTTTTCATATTCAGAGAACCACTCCTTGTGAGGAGTCATATGGTATGATGCACCTAATTCGATCAACCATAAATCACGGTTTGCAGGTGTACCTGTAGATTCCAGGTAAACATCACCTCTTTCTTCAGTGGAGGTTTTTTCCTCTGTGGAAGAGGTACTATCATATCCCTTTGGTTTTTCAACCTTCTTAGACTTGCAATCTTTCTTATAATGCCCTTTTTTACCACACTTCCAACATTTCCTCAAAGATTTTCCTGGAGACTTAGATATACCTGTAGATTTAGGTCTCCCCCCGAAGGATTACCAGGATTCTTGTCTTGGGTATGACCTCTTACAAATAAATCGTTTGTGCTATGATTATCCATTATTTTCCACCTCATCTCTTCAGATAACAAGGATGAAATTGCATCCTCATACTTCAATGTAGATTGAGTGGTACTACCAATTTCTACAACTAGATTATCCCAAGAGTCTGGCAAAGAACATAACAAAGTAATACACTTATCTTCTTCTGCAATCGTAATATTAACAGAGACAAGTTGAATTACCAGAGTATTAAAGGCATTTAGATGTTCTGTCATAGAATATCCATCTTCCATTCTAAGATGATACAACTTCTTTCAAAGAAACAACTTGTTTACCAGGGACTTTGATTGATACAAATTCCCTAACTTATCCCATAGTTCCTTCGTTGTAGATTCTCCCGAGACATTCAACAAAACCGAATCTTCCAAGCAGAGTCAAATAGTACTCCTTGTTCTTATGTCCAACTTCTCCCAATCTTCCTTCGACATACCAACAAGTGGTGTACTAGTAGGTTGTGTACCAGTAGCATCTGTGCTAGTAGACGATGTACCAGTAGGATGTGTACCAGGATCCACAACGATCCATTGTTCTTTGTCTACAATAAGGTCTGCCATCTTGAGCTTCCATAGCTCAAAGTTTTCACCGTTGAACCTCTATGTCGATTCTAGAAGAGCTTTCCATTCATCTTTCTACACTCGAATAACCACTACAAAATCTCCCACTAAACCCAGGTTTATCACAGACAGAAGATAAACTTGATCTATCAAGACCGAGCCAAACCCTCAGCAACAAAGGCATCCCTTTAAAGCCAAAAACAAGCTCTGATACCACATGTAAGTTTTAAACCTGTGAAGTAAAGCAATGCATATAGATTCTTAAGCAAAACAAAATTTAATCAATGGCTCATACACAGAGATTTTAAATTGGAAACTCTCAACCTGGAAAACCTTTCTTATATTCATTATATCGAATTTCACCATTCAACATACAATATATACAATGTTTTTAGGTATTTTGTAGATACCAAAACCCTAATCCCTTAATCTGGCGTAGTTGTCGAATCTGACGCGCCCACACAAACACATGCAAAGAATATAACATATACCCAACAATTCTGAGGGGGGAAGTAGTGGAATGGGTGTCAATATGTGATAGGGTACTAAACCATGGAAACTCATGAAGGTGGAGGAATATCATTGGGTAAGAACAAAATGTGACTTGGAAAAGTGAAGAAAATTTCCTAGGTACATGCGACCTAAAGGCATACTTGGGGGTGTCAAACAAGGCTGATGAAACATAGGCATTAGGTGATGAAGTGTCTAAATTCTAGTTTGAATAAGTATACCTAAAGTGGCTTATGGAAGGCTTGGAATACATGGTGGGAAAAATTGTCCCTTGAATGAAGCTTCTAAAGACAAAAAATAAATACCACGACATGAAATTGCTTGAGAAAACAAATACAATGGTGCAAATGATGCAAAAAATGAAGTTCATGAGCTCTTGCACATGACAAAAGAACATTTATGTCAAACCAATAAATAGGGGTGGGCTTGAATTTCAAGATTCATTTGGTTGGCATTGTGTTCAAGTGGATGAATTTTCCCTAAATCTTCTTGAGCTCATTATGAGAGATTGGACTTAAGGATTTTCATTGTATGAGTAGTGGTCTCCTCCTATGCAATTTTATCCATTTAATTATTTTTTTAAGCACAATTTGGCATATGTGGAAGCTCTTAAGAATTTTTGTTGGGTCATGTGTCTTTAAATGTGTGTATGTGCATGTGTGTGTAAATAGAACATATGTTCCTTTAACAAGTGCATGATAATGAAGCTAAAGGATTCCTTGGGCATGTGATAAAGTCACATGATTGTTTTATGAACAATCATGTGACACACTGCAAATATTCATAGAATAATTTCATGGTTGTGCACCTAAGGAGATAATTAGTTGTGTGATATTATAATTGGGTAGGCACATGAATCATGAAACTATGTAGGATAAAGCCACATGGAGTAGTGCAATAGAGGAAGAAAATCCCACATGACACTGATGATTTTGTTTGTGTGTTGTTCTCAAGTACCTTAAATGTCGACTTAGTGGTAAGAGACATAGATGGATGGGATTTGGGTTGGGTGATGGGTAATCCTTGAGTGAAGACAAAACTACCATACTATAGGCCATTGAATTACCTTTAGTGCTAGATAATTCATTTAGGAGAGATACTACTAGAGAGAATCATCATGATGTAGAATCTCAAATATTACTACCTTGACATGAAATGGCAATGGATAGAACTAATTATATCTTATATATACTTCTTATCTGAGCTCCTCATTTGAGGGGAGGTGACTAGACCATATCCCCTACTAAGGGGTCCCACAACGGTGGGGGAGACCATAGAGCACCAATGTTAGGATGGGATAGAGAAGGTCAATCGGGTGATACCCATTACTAAGTCATCCAACCTGGCTTTGTGGGTGACTATAATGTCCTTTATCCGGACCCTTTGTAATTGTACATATAAGTTGGTGAGACGTTGGTACCAATTGTATGTGTAAATGTACATATAGGCTGGTGAGTCATTGGAACTAAGTTTTGATGTTGTGCGCACCTGAGTAGTGCGTGGAGAATTTATATCCAAGACAGGGTGCACACATTTCATAGTGTTGTGTGCACCTGGGTAAGTGTGCACATTTCATAGTGTTGCATGCCCTTGGGTAAGTGTGTGGTAATGACACAAATCTAAGTTATATGTGTGTGTGTGTGTGTGTGTGTGTGTGTGTGTGTGTGTGTGTGTGTGTGTGTATTCCAGAGAGCATGTGTCATTATGAGGCTGGTGAGTCGGGACGCAGATAGGCCAGTGCGCCTATCCATGTAAAAGAAATCATACTAAGTTATTAATATAATATTACATCGGTGCACACAGATAGACTTGGAAAAAATATATGGGGGGTTGACTCCACCAGAAAAATGGAAAAGGTGGGCGAGACTTAAGTCTTAGAGAATATTTTATAATGTTTCCGGAAAAGTGTAAGCTATGGAAAATTATTTATCCTAAGTTCCTGAGGGAAGGGAACGGGTCACCAAGTGGCTTAAGCTACTTCTAAAGGTGACAAGTGAAGAGCTTAAAGCATGCAATATATATTGTTGGCCTTAGTGTATTTTGGGAGATTCGGGGATTCATTCATTATTGAGTCTCATGTGCATAAGGGGGTCGGACCATCTGAGAGAGGATGAATATTACCTTATATACACATAGAAGATTGTAAGGGGTTTATGTACTGTAATCAGAGTTTTATTTTCGAAGAGGAGGGTTGTCAGGATCGTGAGCAACCTCTCTAAGTGAGATATTTGTTGTTGAAGAAGTGGGTTGTCAGGCCTGTGAGCATACTCTTTACATGAGATTTTTGTTGAGAATTGTTCCCTGGTGCATTGGGAATTAGTTGCAAGGCTCAGAGACTTCATGTTCGGCCTATTTCTGGTAACTGTGGAAGTTGTTGGTAACCCTAGAAGGGAAGTGGGGAAACCAAGGGACTGTTGAGTAGAGAAGGGGCACACTTCCTTGGGTGTGATAGGTGTGTGGAGAATGAGCGATTGTAGGCTAGTTGCAGCAGTGGGCACTTTGGACTAAGAAATTATGTTGAGAATCGGACCTTAGCCTGTCACTAGGAACCTTTTTCCTTGGTGGAGTTAAGCCCCAGCTCGGGGGTGACCTGTTGTTGAAAGATTATGAGCAACAAAGTCTAAGTTTGGGAGGAACGTCTGAGTTCTACATGAATTTGGTGACTTTCATAAAACATAAGTGTTCTTATGTGCTTGTCTTGTTTGTTGTGTGCTTATTCATCTATGTTTGACATGGGTTAGTTCTTGTATGTTGTCACATATAAGTAATTATTGTTATTATTTCTAATGTTTCTTGCACATGTAAGTATGGTTCTTATGGCCTGCATTTGTAGATATGCATGAGTATGACAATTGTTTTTAGTTTTCCTGTTAATTTATGGTTTTATATTGGTCATGAGTCTCTTATGCAAGGAGTGAATGGTCAGATGCGTAGGAAAATAGATTGTGTGCACATGAGGCTGGAATTTGTGTGTGCATACAAGGAATCAAACCTCGTGCACAAAGAAATAAGAATTTTCATATGACGCCAAGATGTTTGTGTGCATGGTTGTGTTGTGTGATTAGTATGTTGGTGCGTTGGAAATTTCTTGAGTTACTTCCACTGCTAATAGTTTTATTTCAAGAAGAAAATTAGTGTGAAGCGACTCAACACAAGGTTGAGCACGTTACTTCAAGTGATACTGTGCAGACTAATGTGTAGTACAGAATCTACATAGTGTATTTTTGGAGTAGCATTGTTCAGTAGTTGTTGCGGATGTTACAGTATGATTGATTCAGAACTACAAAAGTTCAGGTTGTGTGACGTGGCCCAACTTGGGTGGTTGGGGATGTTACGTTTTGGTATCAGAGCTACTGGTTAAACATTGGATTTGTATAGGAAAGAGGTCAACAAGAAGCATCAGAGCTCCAATTTCAACACTGATCCTTCATGAGTTGAGTTCTACTTGAGGTAAAATTTGGACTGGTAAGTGACCAAATTTGGAATTTTAGCACAACCTTGGTGCGCATTAAGTAAGAATGCGTAGATGTGCATGTTAAATTCATGAGATAGCAGAGTGTGGCACTGGAACTGCACAGTAAAAAAGGGTGCATGGGTGTGCGCACTAAAGGTTTAGGGTTGCGCAGAACAAATTGGTGGTGCATACGCAATACTGATACACAGTGTACATGTTAAAACTTGACATCGTGCATTAGTGCATGTTGAATACCAGTGCGCGCATGGGCTTTGGAAGAAAGGATTCTAACAAGATGATGTGAAGTTTTCATGAATTTGTCTCATGAATTCATCTAACAAATCTTGTTTCCCACACATTTTGCAAAATTATCGGCAGTTAGAGCAGGACAAAATCAGTGCAGAAGGTCAAAAGCATGGAAGACGCGCAGAGGACTTATAGTCCTGATAATGAATTTGGGGATTTGTATGTAGGGTTGGGTGTTGATGGTACATAATCCAAGGAGGATCACATGAACTTGGTAGAAACCATAAAGGGATTGCAAAAAGATGTCCAAAGCTACAAAGTTGATAATGAAAGGCTTATGAAAGCCAAGGAGCAGCAAGATGACTTCAATGTCAAGTTCATGCAAAGCTTGGAAAAAATAGAAAATAAAATGGATAAGGATATGGAGAAAAGTAGTTCAAGAAGTCGCAGGTCTCATGATGAGAAAAGAAGAGAGGCAACAAGTGATGGTAGGCATTGACCTCACTTTCCAAAGCATTCTTTTAGGAAATTGCGCAGTATTTCGAGTCCATCTCTCGTCACGAAGCATAAGAGAAGGAATGGGGTGGATGAGCTACAGGGAGAAATGAATAAGATCAAGCCTCCTACCTTTGACGATGAGCACAATAAGGATGAATATGTAGAGACTTGGTTGTTGGGTATGAGGAAGTACTTCTAGCTGCATAATTATTCTGTCTATGAAGGAGGAATAATTGTTATCTATCAGCTAAAAGGAAAAGCATCAATGTGGTGGTACCAGTTTGTGAAAGTGCAACACATTGATGAAAATAATTTTACTTGGAGGGAATTCAAGAAGTATTTCCAAAAGAAATACCTAACCAAGCAGTACTATGACAAGAAAATTAAGGAGTTCTTCAAACTCAAGCTTGAGAGTATGACGATAGATGAGTATGAAATAATATTATTTGAGTTGTTGAAGTATGTCACATTTATCAAGGATGAGAAAGTTATAATTCAGAGGTACTTGAGTGGGTTTTCATCATTTATCAGTGACAAGATACAATATGATGACCCTAAGACATTGGAGGAAATCATAAGGCGTGTTAAATTTCTTAATGAGAAGCAAAGGGGAAGACCAACTTTCCAAAAGGATTGGGAAGATAAGATGAAAGGTAAGGTGGATCAAAGGAAGAAGGGGGCTAAGCCATCATTTTTTAGAAATATTGTGCAAGGAAAACCAACTCTCCAAGAGCCTACAATGTCGGAGACAGTGGGGAAAAATCCATGGTATGAATCTATTCAATGTAGGAGTTGTGGCGGGAATCATATGCACAGAGATTTCCCTCAAAGAGGTGATAAAGTGAAGATTGTGCATAGTGTGAAACAAGTTACGACAGTTGAATATATGGTTAGAAATGTGCCTAGGATTTATGTAGCGTTGGATAACAAGCATGTTGAGTTTTAGTCACACATGATTGAGGTGAAAGGTAACATTAATGACCAACCCATTGCTTTTTTAATTGACTCGGGATCTAGTCATAGTTATCTAGATCCTAAGATGGTGGAAAGATTCCATTTGTCGAGAAGCAAGCTTGGAAAACCTTGGTTGGTACAGTTAGCCGCAGGGGAAAAAAGGAAAATTAATGAGAAGGTTAAGGCATGTCCAATGATATGAATGGACTGCGCACAAAAGTTTATTTGAATATTATACCTTTGGGCTCATACGATTGCCTCATTGGTATAGATTGGTTGGACGAGCATTGTGGTGTCCTGGAATGTTACAATAAGGCATTTACTTGTTTGGATGAGGAAGGAAACTTAAGAACAATTCAAGGAATTCCAAGGGTTGTAACTATTAGAGAAATTTCATCTTTACAACTGAAGAAAAGATATTGGAAAGGATGTCAAGTATTTGCAGCACACATGGAAGAGGAACCTAAGAATAAAATGCCAAGTGTTGAATACTGTGCAGTACTAAAAGAGTTTGAGGATTTAATTAAATAGATATCGGGATTGCCTCCGAAAAGAAATATTGATTTCTCTATAAATATGATGTCAGGAGCAACACCTGTATCCAAGACTCCTTATAGAATGAGTACGCCATAATTGAAGGAGTTGCAGATGCAACTTGAAGAGATTTTGAAGAAGGGGTATATACACCCAAGTGTGTTGCCTTGGGGTGCCCCAATATTGTTTGTGAAGAAGAAGGATGGTATGTTGAGACTTTGTATTGACTTCAGGAAATTGAATAAAGTAACATTAAAGAACAAGTATCCTTTTCCAAGGATAGATGGCCTCTTTGATCAGTTGTGAGGCACACATATATTTTCAAAGATTGATCTTAGATCTGGTTATCACCAAGTGAGAATAAAAGAGGACATCATTAAGAATTCCTTCAGAACAAGGTATGGTCATTACAAGTTTATAGTGGTGCCATTTGGGTTTTCAAATGCACCAATTGTTTTCATGTGTTTGATGAATGGAGTTTTTTAAAGTTATTTAGATAAGTTTTCCATTGTATTTTTGGATGACATACTTGTTTACTCAAATTTTTAAGAGGAGCACGAGCAACACTTGAGGATGGTACTGCAAGTTTTGATGAAGCATCAACTTTATGTAAAGTTTGGCAAGTGCTCATTTTATCAGTGACAGATTCATTATTTGGCTCATATTATTTCTAAGGAAGGAATAGTTGTGGATCTGGAAAAGATAAAATCCATTGAGGAATGGTCGACACTAAGAAATGTCGCAGAAGTGAGATCCTTTATGGGACTTACGGGTTATTACAAAAGTTTTATTGAAGGATTCTCAAAGATTGTGCATCTAATTACATCTTTTCAAAAGAAAGGTATGTGATTTGAATGGACTCTGGTTTGTGCAAGGCGTTTTCAGCACTTGAAGATTTTGTTGACAAGTGCGCCAATTTTGATAATTGTTGATCATGACGTAGACTTCATTGTGTGCAGGGATGCATGCAAGGAAGGGATCGACGGAGTCCTTAATTAGAATGGGCATGTGGTATGTTACGAATCAAGAAAGTTAAAAGAGCATGAAAGTATCTATGCCACTCATGACTTGGAATTGGCAGCCATAGTGCATGTCTTGAAGATGTGGAGACATTATCTCATGGGTAAAATATTTGAGATGAGAACATACCATAGTGGTTTGAATTATTTGTTTTGACAACCAAGTTTAAATTCCAGACAAAGCAAGTGGTTAGAATTCCTTAGTGAGTATGACTTTGACATAAAGCATATCAAAGGAAGGGAGAAGAGGGTGCATGATATGCATGCTAAAACCATTAGCATGTAAAAATATTATTTGTGTGAAAGAACTTTAGAAGTTGAAAAATCAGATCTGTGCTATGTGGACATAAATGCGAACTTATAGCAAGGTATGTCACAGCAGAATTTGGAAGGTTATGAGCTAAGAGAGGATGGGATCCTCATGTATAGACGTAGATTCTATGTGTCGAATGATTATGAGTTGAAAAGTTTGTTGTTTTCGGAGATGCATGAGGTTCCTTATGTTGGACATCCAAGTTACCAGAAGACAATTGTCTCAATCAAGGAGCAATACTATTGGCCAGGTATAAAAAAAAAAAAAAAATTGATTTTATTGCTAGATGTATTGAATGTTAGAAGGTCAAGGTTGAGCATAGACATCCAACTGGTTTTCTACATCTTTTTCCCATTCCTAAATGGAAGTGGGAAGTTGCGAACATGGAATTCATAACTAAGTTTCCTAGGAATACTAAGCAACATGATTATATTATGGTGGTGGTGGACAAGCTTACTAAAGCTACCCATTTTATTCCAGTAAATTCGGTGCACAAGACAATCGACATTGCTGAGATATACATGCGAGAAATTTTCAAGATGCATGGTGCACCTAAGACAAATTTGGTTGAAAGATATTCCAAGTTCACCTAAAACTTTTGGAAAGGGCTATCCAAAGGATTTGGGACAAATAAGAATTTTAGCACAACCTATCACCTTGAGACAGATGGAAAAATAGAGAGGGTAAATCGGGTGATTGAAGATATGTTGAGAATGTATGTTATGGATAAGCCATCAAAATGGGAAGACTACCTTCGCTTGGTAGATTTTGTTTACAACAATGGGTATCAAGCATATTTAAAGATGAACCCATTTGAAGCACTTTATGTAAGAAAGTGAAACACACCAGTGAGTTGGGACAACCCAGCAAACCGCGCAGTAGCTGGGCCAGAGATACTTCGGGGAATGGAGGAGTAGATGGTAAAGATAGGGAAGAATTTAAAGGCTACCCAAGACATGCAAAAAAGTTGTGCAGATAAAGGCAGAACCCACAGAGAGTTTAAAGTGGGAGATCACATGTTTTTGAAAGTGAATTCTAGGCGAAGTTCCCTGAAGTTGGGGAAGTGTTCTAAGTTAGCATCGCACTATTGTGGTCCATTTGAAATCCTAGAGAGGATCAGTCATATCACATATATGCTTGCATTTTCTACATCCTTGTGTATTCATAATGGTTTCCATGTGTCATTTCTTAAAAAGTAAGTACATGATGTAAATCATATTATTGATTGGAATGTGATTCAGGTGGAGACAAAAGTCGATTTTCAAGTGCGCCCAGTTTTCATATTGGATTGGAAAATCAAACAGCTCTAAAATCGATCCATGGAGCTGGTAAAGGTCCAATGGACCTAGTACAGTCCTGAGTATGTAACTTGGGAGCATAAGGATGCTATGTGGGTAGAGTATCCACATATTTTTGAAGATTTTTGAAATTTTGTTATGTATATGTGTATATGATCCATTGGAGACAGTGCATAAATAAGGGGGAGGGGAATGTAATTTCCCTTATCCAGACCCTTTGTAATTGTACATATAGACTGGTGAGTAGTTGGTACCAATTGTAAGTGTAAATGTACATATAGGTTGGTGAGTCGTTGGCACTAAGTTTTGATGTTGCGTGCACCTGAGTAGTTCATGCAAAATTGTTATCAAAGATAGGGTGCATACATTTCATAGTGTTGCGTGCACTAGGGTAAGTATGCACATTTCACAGTGTTGCGCACACTTGGGTAAGTGGATGATAATAACCTGGGAGTGTGCGCAGAATTGAGTTATATATATATATATATATATATATATATATATATATATATATATATATATATATNGAGAGAGAGAGAGAGAGAGAGAGAGAGAGAGAGACTTTGTGATGATGAGGCTGGTGATTTGGGACGTAGATAAGCCAGTGTGCCTATCCATGTAAAAATAATCATACTCAATTATTAATATAATATTACATCGTTGTGTGTAGACAAACTAAAACGAAAAGAGATGGGGGGCTAACTCCACCGAAAAAAAGGGAAAAGGGGGGAGGGACTTAAGTCTTAGGGAATATTTTATAATATTTCTAGAAAAGTGTAAGTTATGAATAATTATGTATCCTAAGTTCCCGAGGAAGGGAACGGGTCACCAAGTGGATTAAGCTACTTCTGAAGGAGACATGTGTCAAGTTGAAGGCATGGAATATATATTGATGCCCTTAGTGTAATTTGGGGGATTCAGGGATTCATTCATTATTCACTCTCGTGTGCAGAAGGGGGTCGGACCATCTGAGAGAGGACGACTATTACCTTATCTTCACAGAGAATATTGTAAGAAGTTTATGTGTTGTAATTAGAGTTTTACTGTCAAAGAGGCGGGTTGTCACGCCCATGTCTAGTTGTTATGAGGAAAATCTCTCTATGGCTAGGGGTAAACCACAACAGATGGAACGACACCCAAAAATCAAATCTAATCTCAAGTATATTGTATGAATGAAATGATAACAAGAGAATGATAGAATCCTACCTCATCTGGACATTCAAAGAAGACCATCGTTGAGCATGCAACCCAAAGCTTTGTACCTGCAACTTGTCTTCAACAACCAAGATACGCAAGAATGTGGTAATGATATATAATTTTATCATATAAATCATCATAATTCATTAACATACATAACAAATACACCCATGAAAGAAATACAAATATTTGCAAGATATCAATTGGACGAGAAAAAAGTACTTTTATTAATGTAATCAACATAAGTACATAGGTGAAAAACTTTTGTAATGACAAATATCGGAATCAAGAAACTAAGTCCCTCCAGCTGGGCATCCACCACTTCAATCCTCCACAAAGGTAAGCTCACATGTAGGATTCAATGAGGTTCTCCATCACAAGATAGGAAGATCTTGGGGGTTGAACAAAAGAAATTCATACTTTCAAGGACAAAGGGATCTAGACTCAATTGAGGTGAAATTTCTCCAGAGTATCTTTTCTCTCTATGATGTATTGAATTTCTTCAAGGCTTGGATATAGCTCAATTTATAGCCTCCAAATGGAATTGAATGGTCGATTCAGAGAATTTATAGTATATATAAGGTTAAGGATCACAGATCTCATGACATGGCATGGAAATCCAACGTAATTTTAATTTTGTGTGCACCAAACCTGATGTACACATGATGTAATGGAGCATCCCACATGTTGTATGACTGGCAGATTGTGTACATGTATAAAAAGATTCATTTTAAGCTCTGGAGTGCTAGAAAAAGAGGGGAAGTGAAGTATGCATAGGGAAATGGATGGCCATCACAACAAGATGCATGGAGTGTGGAAAATTTTTCTATAACAATAGTCTCTCTAGGTGAGATATTTGTTGTTGAAGAAGCGGGTTGTCGGGCCCATGAGCATACTCTCCAGGTGAAATTTTTGCTAAGGATTGTTCCCTGGTACGTTGGGCATTAGTCACAGGGCTCAGAGACTTCATGTCTGACCTATTGTTGGTAACCTTGGAAGGGAGGTGGGGCAGTCGAGGGATTGTTGAGTAGAGAAGGGGCAATCTTCCTTGGGTGTGGAAGGTGTGTGGGGAATGAGGGATTGTAGGCTAGTTGCAGCAGTGAGCACCTTGGACAGAGTAATTTTGTTGAGAATCAGACCTTAGCCTGTCACTAGGAACCCTTTTTACTTAGTGGAGTTAATCCCCAGCTAAGGGGTGACCTGTTGCTGGAAGATTATAACCAACAAAGTCTAAGGCTCAGAGGAACCTCTGATTTTTGCGCAATTGGTGACTTTCATAAAAGATAAGTGTTCTTATGTGTTTGTCTTGTTTATTGTGTGCTTATTTATCTATGTTTGACATGGGTTAATTCTTGTATGTTGTCACATATAAGTAATTGTTTTTATTATGTCTAATGTTGATTGCACATGTAAGTATGGTGCTTATGGCCTGTATTTGTAGACATGCATGAGTATGAAAGTTATTGTTAGTTTTCCTGTTAAGTTATCTTTTGATATTAGTCATGAGTCTTTGAGGCAAGGATTGAATGGTCGAGTGCACAGGAAAATAGTCTATGTGCATAGGAGAATGGAATTTGTGTGTGTGTACAGGGAATCAAATCTTGCGCACAAGGAAATCAGAATTTGTGTGTGACGTCAGGATGGTTGTGCGCATAGTTGTGTTGTGTGATATGTATGTTGGTGTGCAGTATGGTTGTTTGAGTTACTTTCGTTGTTAATAGTTATGTTTAAAGAAGAAATTTAGTGTGAAGGGACTCGTTTCGAGGTTGAGCGCATTACTTCAAGTGATATCGTGCATACTAATGTGTAGTATAGAATGTGTAGTGAATTTTTAGAGTAGCATTGTTCAATAGTTGTTGGGGATGTTATAGTATGGTTGATCAAACCTATAGAAGTTCGGTTTGTGTGGCGTGGCCTAGCCTAGGTGGTTGGGGACGTTACAGTGAAAAACCATATGGTGGTGAGGGTGGGTGAATATCATGCCTCTAATCATACATTTGGTGTCCAAATGCATCTAGTTGAGCAAGTGGTAGAGGGAACATAGTTTTTATGGGCCTTGTTGCTACTAGGAGTTTTACAGAGCTAGTCTAATTATTGCCACGAGCATAGGGGAGGATTTTTCCTTTGACACATTGATATGTGCCTTCTTTTTGAGTGGGTGCCATTCATTTGCTCACACCATGTGATCACAACCGAACTAGTAAGGGAGCCCTAGATGTGGAGGTGGGGAGAGATGATGGCATGGCTTGGTGGGGGAGTTGTGGGGTAAGAATTCACTACTGACCCTTTTTCATTTTTGGATTAACATCCCATCATGATTGAGGAGTCTCCAAATGTAGTCATGAATTTTTGGGCAAACCTTGATTTGTTGAGGCCCCTTTGAGTTTTGGGGATTGATTAGTAAGTGTATTTTGTTTTTGATTTAGTACTTATATTATCATAGAATGATATGCGAGTTGTTTATTTTATGTTTATAAGATATATATGATACTAATTACATGTTTGTAGTTGTGAAAATATTGGGATATTGAAGCTAGCAAGGCCAGTGGGAACATCCATACTAGTAGTACTAGTAGTGGTTCATCAGTGAAGGGGTCAAGGAGATGAGGGAGTGGGACGAACAAGAAAAATCGAACGTGTTATACTATAGGTTGATCTAGAGAGGTTTTTGCTGGACTTGTACTATTAATTTGATAATTTCATGTAGAGGGTCTCAGAGGGATGGTCAGAACTAGAGCATGCATAAGAATCATTACTGAGTGGCAACCTCTCTTACGATGAATGGTCAGATCACTAGGGATATGGTGCAAGGATAGATTGGTAAGGCCCCTCCTCTAAGTGACTTAGAGTCCTTAGATAGGTTCCCCTCACCATAGGAGTGTGGGTTCTTGTAGTGGTCATGATGCCCCATTTTTGTATTGCAATAATTGTATTATATATACTCATTTTTGGGAAATAGACGTTGTTGTAAACATTATCTTTTAATACATACATACATACATATACATGTTTTTGTATTTGTAAAGAGTTAATGTGATAAATTCCAATTCAAATCTTGATTTGTTATCTATCTACAAAATTTCCATGACTTCTAGGAACATAAATGAATGTCATGGTGTCCAATTGTTGTGATAGAAGCCTAGCCCTTAGATATTTTCTAAAAATACGAGGACCATAGACATTGTAGAAGTTGATGAACTATATCACAAGGATATGATAATTGAGATGAATACGAAGATAGTGGATGTGTTGGTTGATTGTCTCATTAGGAAATCCAATAATGACATCATATTCAACTTGGTTGTTGGTAGTAGGGGCCAAGAATAAGCCATTGGAATGGAGTACAGTATGCGATGATGAGTAAATTTCCCATGTTGTCGAGGCAAGATTTGAGTCCAACAACTTGTGCCATCGATGAAACTGACGTGACAAGTTGTGGAACCATCTGAATAGGATAAAAAGAAAACCATAAGACACTAAGCAAATATGAAAAATAATACCAAAAAATAAAGAACAAAGTGGATATAAATACGGATGTGAGTGGGTGGTGTTAGTGAACATAAGCGTAGAATCTCTTTAAATACAACTTGTTGAGGGGTTTTTTGAGGAGTTCACCGTCAAGTTAAAAAGTCCATATTCCCCCTTTGTCAAACGAAATTTGATGTTGTAGGGGCTCAGCTAGAGGGAATCAAACTTTCCAGAGCCTAACTTCTCCTTAGTTAGATCAAAGGAAAGGACTAGATCACCTTTGTGGAATGAGAAAGGGTCGGCGTGTTGGTCATTATGGGATTTGGAACACTCTTTTGCATGATGTCATCGTTCTACAAGGCAATGCAGTGGTCCCCATCCATGTATTCCAAATATTGTAATCATTTCTCTAATGCAATGGTATTAAGGAGGAGCTTGATCATTAAATGAAGAGAGGGGATCTCACATTCGATGGGTAAAAATGCTTTTAAGCCATGGATGAGATGAAAGGGTGTAAATAGAGTGGCAGTTTTGATGGATGTTTGATAGGCCCATAAGGTTGAGAAAATCATGTAATGTCATTTAGATTATGTTTGTTTCATCTTTGATGTAGAATGGTTTTGAATATTTGGTTGATAGTCTCAACTTTGCCACTAGCTAGTGGATAGTAGAGAGTGGAAAATGCATGTAAAAAACACAAATGAGAATCCAAAGATTGAAATAATTCATTCTTGCAGTGTGTGTTATGGTTAGAGACCAATTGTTCATGGAAACGAGTGATGGTGTGGTTGAAAAACAAGTAATTCAGCATATGCGACATGTTGTCAAAGGTTGACATAGCTTCGACCTAGTTCATGAAGTAATTGATGACCACAATTATGTACTTGTGGCCACCACTAAATGTAGAGAACCATTCTATAAAATAAATCCATTGTTTTCAAATAGGAACATCAATGATAACATGATGCGAAAAATATAGTTGGGCTCATGACTTGGAAGTGAAAATTTGGCAATTAGCGCACTACTTAACCACAGGAATGCAATCATGAAAGAGGGATGGAAAAAAGTATCCTTCATAAATGATATTTTCGGTCGTGGCCATTGTGGAAATTGTTGAGAACTTATTCTACCTCATTATGAGTTAGGCACTAACATGAAATGGTAATGATCCTTGTCTATAAAGGATGTCTCCAATGAGGAGATAATGAGGATCTTGGTGATGGATACACCAATGGTCATCACATGAAATATGCTAACCAAATTGTATGTACAAAGATAAATTAATATATTTCCATACAAAGGGTTCATTGATCAAATGAGGAAAATGTGTTAATTGGGGAGGGTATCATTAAAAGGTGGATTTTCTACAACAATAGGGAGGTTAGTTATGAACTTGATGAGTGATATGGAATTTTTAACTTTTGATGGTATTAAACTCAAGATAAAACTACTTGTAGGATACTAATCCAATGGGAGAACTTATCATTGATAAGTTGTTGGCTTGGGACATGTTGTTTGGGAATTGAATTGGTTATAAATTTGGTTTTATGTAGGAGGATGTGAAGTTTTTGACAGAATGGACCTTGACCAAGGCCAACTTCTCATCATAGTTGTAGTCTAATGATGGTCCTAATAGGTTTTTGTTGACATAATAGATGATATGTTTGTAGCAATCTTCCCCTTGCTAAACTAGCACTTCATTGATGGTGAAAATCGAGGCCGAGACATAAAAGATCAAATCCTTATTAAATTCAAGAGGTTGATAAGAGATGTAGAAGTGAGCATATGTTTTAATGTGTCAAATGGATGTCAATATTGGTCATCCCATACAAAGGAAAGATCTTGGCGTAGGAGATGCAAAAACCCATAAGTGTTCTTGGCATTAGGAATGAACCTACATAAGAAAATATATTTTCCTTCGAGGCTCTGCAATTGGTGAAAATTTTGTGGTAGGGGAATTTGAATGATGGGATGGACTTTTAAAGGATAAATTCTATTCCCTTGCTTTGAGAAGACACACTTTAGGGGGTTTAAGAAAATGTTATACTATTGAAACTAAAGAAAAACGATGGGGACATCTTTTAAGTGTTGTGATTGTTTATTTGACTAAGTTATAAGATCATTGAGGCAAGGCAAGAGATGTGAAACATGTTGTGGAAAAAATAGGACATGGAACTTTAAAACTTGGCTACATCATTATTCTATCCAAAGGGCATGAAATGATATGTAAAATCCCCCCTAGGGTTGGTAAAGGTTGTCTTGTACTAATCTTGTTGACCGATACATATTTGATTGTACCTAGAGAACTCATACATGAAGGAGAGGACCTCATGGCTAGTGCATTCATTAATCACTTGGTCTATGAAGGGAATAAGGAAGTGTTGAGCAAAAAAATAAATCCCCTTGTAGGATCCACCTTCTCACATGTGTATAGGGAATTGAATGCTCTTGGTGACTCACTCACATGTGTACGTTAACTATTATATCTTAGAAGAATTTTCAAAGGGACACTTTTTCTCTCGGTTTAAAAGTAATATATTAAGTCTCTAATGACTACTAAAGCTAAGGTTTGTGTATGGAACTCTTGATTTAAACCATTTTAGGGGCTTACTGCTCTTTTGCTTATAAGTTTTAGTTTTTCAAGACTCAGGTATTACGTTTGGAACAATTATAGTCTATGTTGTTGGTTTTTCTTCATATGAGATATGATCGATACATTATTACAATGATGAGTGTTCCATATATAGGGAACATATGGTGACCATCCATGAAAGGATGCATCCCTTCAATAATCAATAACTATTTATTATTACCATTTACTTATTATATATGATATTTAATAATCAATAATTATATTATTAATTATTATTCTAAGAGAATGTTGTCATGATGTTGTCCAAACATCAACACTCCCACTCAACGAGGGAGACATTATGCATCATGCCAAGCTTGTCTTTGAAGTATACAAACTTCACCCTAGACTCGTGACACTTGTATGTCAGTCTTGGGAGACATCTCTCTCCCACCTAAACCGAGGAGAAAATCCTTCTGTGACTCTCCCTTTTGAGCCAATTGACTCTCTCTGAGATGAGGCTCACTCTGGGTCCGCATGTAATAACATATAACATCTTGATTCTTTATCGGTCCTTGTCAAATTACCATGACTAGGACAAAGACCACACCAAGATCTTTCACCACAAGTACACACATGTGAGTGAATGTTAGCCTGATGCTAACTAACACGTGGAAATCACTTCAAGCACCTTATGTACATATTATTCCTTGTCATGATCAAGGAAGGACTACATCTGGGCCTATTTACCACAAGTGCACTTGTATGATAAATGTACCCTATCTCCCTTGGTTTGCATCCCAATCTAGGAGAAGTTTCGCCTGATAATAAAACATCAACACTCCCTCTTAGCTAGGGAGGTATCTTTCCATAGTAGTACACAACTACTGTCCAAAGACATGCAATCTCAACCAGTGGTAAAAAACCACCATAGTAGAAAAAGGTTTGTCACACAGGTCACTCCCATGTGGACTTCTAGAGGCTACACCCTCTAGAAACACTAGGGTCAACTCCCATAGTGTGTGACGTCAAGGGTCAACTCCCTTGACATGTCCTCATGTTCTCTCAACATAGGACGTTGGGATATAATCCCAAATGCACTTATCCATTATAGAATAAGTGTCCCACGTATCCCTTCTCGAATAAGTTTCCTCACATATAAACTCAACCCAATTCACAGAGTATGTTTTGGAGAATGTTTGTCACACATGGAACTCCCATGTGGACTTCTAGAGGATAGACCCTCTATAAACACTAGGGTCAACTCCCTTGACATGTCCTCATGTGCTCTCCACATGGGACGTTTCCTCATGTGCTCTCCACAAGGGACGTTGGGCTATAAGCCCAAACACACTTATCCATTCTCGGACAAGTGTCCCACTTGTCCCTTCTCGGATAAGTGTCATCACATATCAACTCAACTCAATTGTAGAGGGTACAATCTGGAGAATGTAGGAAGTTGTAGACATCAACACTCCCTCTCAGTGAGGGAGGCATTCTCTGCCACACCAAGTCTATCACGTAAGTAATTGAACTTCACCCAAGTTTAGTAAGAACATCAACAACCTGCTCATATTTAGGAAGGTACAACACCAATACTTTCTTCCTATGCACCATGCCTAACAATCCCATGCAAGTATCTTCCAACCTACTTCAATATCTATGGAAACATTAACTAGAGCTACAAGATAAATGGGATCAATTGGCTCAATTGTCTCCCTATGAAAGGGAATGTCATCTTGGACCCTCATGAAACCAATGTCTCACAAGACATATCGAGGTTTCCTTGTGAAACCAATGTCTTGGTTCATTCATCTGATCATTTGAGGCAGGTCAAGATGAAATCTACACCATCTTGCTCGTCGATGTGCTGAAGCCTGGCTACTTCATCTGCACCATGTCTCAGATGAAATCCTGCGAGAAGCCTCTAAATCCTCACTACTTCCTTGACTTGTGTAATTGGTTACGATATATTCTACCTATGCAATACTGAGTGTTATATAAGTTTGCTTCCATGAATCTCAATTGATCTCAAGCTAAGGCAACATCCTCTGGTGTGCTTTATGTCAACTGCACTCTCTGCCTAGTCAGAACTGTATATCTTCGTAGTGTTTCTTCATCTCCTGAGACATATCCAACTATACGACACTGGTACACTTGCTCTGCTACAACTTACTCTTCTCAAATCACAAGCTGTAATACGATGCTTACTACAAAGCATTATTTGGCTCTTTGCTTTGAGAGTAGGTCCTCCAGTCTCTCTGCAGCTACTCCCTCTGGGATTATGCAACTACTCCCTTTGGGAATCTGTAACTTCTAAGCACTAAGACTGAGCGTAGCTTCTCTACTTTGTCAGCAACTTCCCTCTTCTGGGACTGCTCTCTGTGGAACTGGCTCCTCCACTCTCTTTTGGAACACACCGATGTGGCCATTCTCCTTTGTAATGAAACAATTTACGACATTTTTCATCGTTCTTTGGACATTGAATGTCCCACATACACAAATCTGAACCGACTTGTCTCACAGGTACTTCAAAAAACCCTAAAAGTTATGTTCAATTATGTGTCATGAATGGTCAATGTTAACCTTATTTTATTTATGTTTTTCATACAAGGGAAATTGTGTTAGCAACGCAGAAAAGGCCAAGAGGATTAAGGCACCTGTCAGTGATCCACCAAGAAATTATGAGAGCATTAGAGTAGATCTCATACACAGATACTCCCTCCTTTCAAATTCCAAGCAACTGCGTTGAGCTATTGAACGAAGCCACAACATACTACGCAGGTTCCAACAATATTTCATCACCCAAAATGCCTAGATTTCCCACAATTCACTTAGTACTAGAGACTGTTTATTTTTGATGCAGGTGAAAATATATATCCCGAATCTAGTAACGTTGCATTTAATAGTAGACACGGGCAGTGATTTTGATCTGGACCAAGTTTCAACCTTCTTCACTATATAAACTCGGGCAGTCATCATCCTACAGTAAGGCCTCTTGCGGTAGAAATGTTTGTTTAGACGTGGGCAACCAATGTGATGCCCAAAAAAATTGTGTATTCTGCTATGGGTATACAGATACTTCTTATATCTCTAGAACATTGTCTTATGAAACATTTACGCTTTCATCTCAGGCAAAGATTGCATCATTTCAGTGCATTGCTTTCAGATGTGGGCATGACCAAGGGAAATCTTTTGCCCGATCTGACGGTATAATCAATATGGGAGGGGGGCCTCTATCTCTTGTTTCCTAGATTGGATCTTCCATTAACAATCTGTTCTCCTATTTTTTTGGATCCATGTATAATTCTTCAGGAACCAACCCTTTATTCTTGGGTAGCACTAATTTCTTTGAAGCTGGTAAGTTCAGTGTCAACCCTATAATTCCAAACAAGAATTTCCCAACCTTCCACTATCTCATCCTTGACAGAATCAGTGTGGTGATCAAAGCAATCCCTTATCCGAAGGGCACTTTCGATATTCAACCCGATGGAAGAGGAGGCATTTTCATCGATTATAGATCGACTATAACCTATTTGGATGATCCAGATTCATTTTTGGTACGAAATGAGAGTGGAGATTTAATAAATAAATGCACATAGATATCGCAGATATCCAATAATATAATAAAAATGTATCAAATATGCAACCATAAACACAGATATACAGTAATACACGATTTCTATTCATCAAGAAATGTACAGAGACTGTAAAAATACAGAGTGAAAGACTCACTAGAATGGTGGCAACTTCTTTCTAAGAAGAGATGTGATGGCTACTCGCATTCACAAGAAGATGATTACAATGAGGTTCTGAAGGTGTTTTTACAATAAATAGGAATGCCAAAAACCCTAGACATCCAAAAACCTAACCCTAGAAGATGAAGCGCCAAAAGTCATGTGGACATCAATTTCTCGGGGTCGTAACTTTTACATACGATCTATGTTTTAAGCGCGTGATATCCCGTTGGAAAGGTATCATCAAGGAGATTAATTTTGGGGGCTCAATATGCCTTTGTTTATCATTGAGAAGCTTGATCCCGAAAAACCTTCATTTAGGCCCTCAAAATGGCCCTGGAAGTTAAAACTGCTAAAAATAGTAAATTGCCAAAATTGCCAGAAAATGGATTTGAGCCAGTTGGAAAAGGTGGGTGGCCACCGATATCCACCTGGATCATTGGTCGAGCCAAAATATAGACCTTTACTGGTTGTTTCCTTCTCTAGCATTAAAACTCTGTCGGTTCAAGTATCTCGTAATTCTTTTGCTTCTACAAGTTGATTTTTTTCATATTTACTTGGGCCCTCCCGTGAGGAAGTCAACCGAGTTCTGCTCGGATACCATGTTGGTTTTTCTTCATATGAGATATGATCAATATATTATTACAATGATGAGTGTTCCATATATAGGGAACATATGGTGACCATCCATGAAAGGATGCGTCCCTTCAATAATCAATAACTATGTATTATTACCATTTACTTATTATATATGATATTTAATAATCAATAATTATATTATTAATTATTATTCTAAGAGAATGTCTTCCTAATGTTTTCCAAACATCAAAATATGTATCAGTCCCCAATAGTGGGCCAAATAGGTCTTGCCTTGAATGTGTTGAAAGCACCTTTGGATTATACTTTCAATTTTGCTAAAATTGTAAGTACGTTTTTTTCTTGGAAACAAAATTATATTGTAAATTACAACATGCACCACATCAAGTTGGAGGATGCCAAATCAATTACAAGGAGACCAATATATAGTGAATCCCAAATATTTTGAGTGACTACATTGGTCAAATGTTAAAAGTTAGTACCATATTTAAGGTCAATGGAAGTGTGGGGATATCCTCGATAGTGATTAAATTGAAGAAACACAGAGAAGTTGAGGATATGTTGTCACTTTCAAATTCAATGCAACAAATCTTAAGCATTTGTTCACTATACCATTTAAGGATGGCATATCAAAAGTGGGAAGTGAACTTTATTTGTTCTTCAATATTTTTTAGATACAACTAAATTAACAATGTTGATGATGAACTAAATATTACATTAATATTAGAAAACTATAAAAGTACATTGTCCATCCCTTCACAAACATCTGATCCCTAAAATTTCCATATGACCCTTATAGCTCCTTTAAAACATCCTTAAATACATGTGAACATGTCTGGTTGAATAAAGGACATGCTATAAAACAATATTCAAAAGCATTTAGACCTCTTACTTTGAGCTCCCCTTATAAAATAGTCCATAACAAAGATTATTAGAGCAACTTACAAATGCCACCTACATATGACCAAATGTAACACATAAGAGCATGCCTAAAATTATGTATGCAAGATAATATTGTTTTAGAGCCTTGAGTTTCCCATGGTACTGTTGATTTTCCATAAGCTAGGTTAAACATGTAGTTCATTTGATTTCATCATGTCTTAACCATAAACAAGAATGTAGCAACAACCAAGATCACAAGAAGAAACACCATGCACAAGAACACAAGATATATCCTGGGAAACCCTTCTCAAACAAGGGAGAAAAACCCAGCCAAATCCTTTGCTATATTCTTCAAGAGAAAGACCTTTCACCACCAAGAATGACTTAGCACACAAGAGGGTGCTTAAGCCCTAGAACACTAGCGCCAAAGAGAGGTGTGCACCTTTTCCAAAGAGACATACTTGCTGAAATTTCCAAAACATATGAGAGGGATATGATTCTACAATGGAGAATCATCTCCTACTTATATTAGACTTTGACTAATTAACAAGGGCTTCTATTGACACAATAGGGCCGACCTCTCTAAGTCAAATATACTTATTATTATATTTATTATTATTATAATTAATATTCACAATATTAATTATCTTGTTTATGTTAATCAGATTAACATAGGGCCGACCTGTACCCTTTACACAATAACTAGGGTTACAGGTAGGTCTAACTCTTGAACAATATATAACAAAGGATCTGATACACCTACTAGTGTTCATCCACTAGGGGCACATCCATAGGGATTCCATGGACTTGTTTCATTGCATTACATAGATGAACCAGGTCTTCATACATTCACCTGTGCTCATCCACAGGCACGTCCACTCTACATATTTTATTTTCCACTGCCACCAACAAGAGAATCATCTGGAGTCTTGTCGTCAACTCTGATACTCAGAGGAGGTCATCACATCATCTGTATTTATGTTCACATGATGATGTGCCCAACACTTTTGGGATTTCCCACGTTCACCTTATGCTCAGCCACAGGCACGTCCTAACTCAACAGATCGCTTTTCACCTGGATAATCATCTAGAGTTCTTCTCACTCACGTCATGGAGGAGGTCATCTCTACGTTCCTGACTCTTTCCCAGGCAGGAACCACGAACCCTTCATAGGGGCTTTCTCTCAGGTTTGTAAGCTGAGAGAAAGGCTTCACATTGTTGTTATGTTCCACATCTCACATGTTTGTAAGTTGGAGGATGTCTCCCATAGCTGCATTCATCAACACTCCCTCTCAGCTAGGGAGACATTCTTTATCATGCCAAGTCTCACACGGATGAACTTTAAATTTTGTCTTGGCTGGAGTTATCGACACTCCCTCTCAACTAGGGAGCCATTCTTCACGAAGTTAATTTGGTGAAGATATCTGCAATCTGCTCATGTGTAGGAAGGTACTACATGAGTACGATTTTCCTTTGCATCTTATCTCTGAAATAAGGATGTTTCATCTCATTGTATTTCGATCCATCAGGAAACACTCGGTTCTCAAGGAGATTTTACTAATGAATTTTGGTCATCATCATGGAATCCATCTCATGGTCAAGTAAATCTGTTAGAAGCTTGTGAAGCCACATTGCTTCTCACACTTGATGCTTATATACTCTGCCTTTGTGGTACTCGAGGCCACAGAGTTTCATTTTCTGCTGCATCGGAAAACCATGGCAAACTTCACGGTAGAACATCAATTGGATGTGTTCTTTTGGTCCACTGTACTTTATGCTCAATCTGAATCGGTATATCCTACAAACTCGGTTTCACACTGGAGGCATATCTAAGGCCATATCCAACTGTGTCTTGTATATATCTCAATACATGTTTTATTGTTGTCTAGTGAGTATGTCTTGGTTGACTCATGAAATGACTAGGCACATTCATTGCATGGTATGAATTACGTCTAGTGTTAACCAAATACATTAGTGATCAAATCAGTTGTGGATCAGTCTCATCTCCAACATTGTATAGGTTTGGATCATAAACACTCTTGTTGAAATCCAAACTCATCAAGAATCTATCTATCTGATATAGTTTCCAATTCATGGATGGTAGTACGGATGGAAATGTATCAGTTCACCGGGTCAAGTGTTTCATCATAGACAACTCCCTCCGTTTATGAGAAACCTCTGTCTATGGATCTTGTTTGTATTTCTTGATACTTCCATTAGTTGCATGCTTGATCTTATAGATCCACTTGGACATTACCACGGATTTCCCTTTCTGATCCCTGAATAATATCTTATGCATCATTATTTAAGATATACAGGTTTTCTTTTATTATGGCATCTTTCCATACCGATTCTCTTGTTGCTTCTCTAAGACAAGGAGTCTCAGCATTAATGAAGTGGCTCATGACTAAAGGATAGCTCAAAAATCTCTTTTTCTTTTCTCAGAATGTGTTTTGAGAGGCTTGTATGCTTCTCTGCCTCTTGCAAAGCGAGTCTAGGTAGGCATTTTATGTCTTACTGCAATATCTCTAAGCATATCAACTGGAGATCCTGGATAACCTGGAGTAATGTTTGTCTCCCTCTGAATTGTTGAAGGGGAAGAAGCTATTGTCTCACTATCAATCTCCATCTAAGATTCTCTGGTTCTTTGAAAAAACTATCTCTTCTTCAAGGGCAATGTCTTTGTTTGTCTCAATCTGTCTCTTACTAGAGATGTCTTTGAAGATTCATTGTATCTTTTATTCCTAAAGGATCTAGCTTGGACTTATTCTCTTTGGGTACATGAATGTATATGGTCATGTACATAGTCTTCTTCATATCTCATCTAATATGTTGCCTTCTGCAACCTTCACTATGGCTTCCTCAAGGTTATCACTTGTGACTTGAACAAGGTCAACAAAACAACAAGCAAGAATAATACTCTTTTGATAATATTAGATAAAACAAAAACACGAATAATCATTACAGTACCTCCTTTAAAGCTATCACTTGTGACATGTCTTAAGCAAAGATCAAAAGTAAGCAATATAATATGAAATGAGGTCAACACTCTTCTAATATTGTGATCAAACATTCCTCCATGGTAACCTGGGATCAACACAAGATGTTTCTCCTAGAGGAGATGTTAGTTGTATGTGTTACATTAAGCATTTATCTCAATATGCTCACATGCTACCAAGTATAATACTTTATAAAGACTGCTACCTCAACTATAGTGTTTACTTGTAAGGGGTAGTAATCAACTTTGTCATGTGTAATTTTGAATCTTATCAGCTTAATTAATCAAACTTGGAACCCGGAGTCTTGTCCTCAAGAATGAGTGTGTGTATTTTTTCTTCCAAGTCTCCTTCACTCAAGATGACAAGTGCTTTCTTCAACCTGTGTTTTGTATTAGTACAATATGCTATCTTGACAAAAGGTTGGGTTAGAGAATAAAATCTATGATCTCAACTTTAATCCATCTAATACCTTGACTTAATTTTGACCAAAGGTTAGTATGATGGTCATATCTTCAACATGCAACCTAGATCAAAATAATGTCATTACAAATAGATGCATATCAGAATAATCAAACTTGGGTTGCAATATTCCTCTGAATGTGTTGGATCTTGAGATCCTTCTGGATCTATGGCAAGAGATCCCTTCTCCTGCAAATACCCTTTAAAGCTTAACAGTTTAAACATATGTGAGTACATACCTTTGATAGAATTTGCAGGTAGTGGCACCATCTGGTAGCAGCGGTAATAATTACCAAATATTAAGAATTTCAAGGGTGACTGCAACTAGTACTACAACTGATACTGAAATTGCCACTGCAACTGCAACTTATTCTGAAATTGCAACTACAACTACAACTTAGGGTTTTATAAAGAAACCCTAATTTTTCAAACTTCAAAAATTTTAAATTTTGATCCAGTGGCTAGATGCATTGAGCTGAGACAAGTATGTTGGTACAGTCAGATTTCTGAAAATCCAAATTTTGCCCCCTCAAACTTGACCAGCAGATTTTTGGACTGGTGCTTCTGGTTTTCTGGTACTTCTTGTATTGGTGAAAACTAGGGTTTCACTTTCCGGGAGATTTACCCACTGAAAAGGTGTGTTGAAGGTGCCAAAGAGTTCCTTGAGTTAGGGTGCACTTTTCTAGATTGTTTTAAAGCTGAAAATCTTCTTCAATAAAAAACCCTAATTTTCTTGTGCGGCAACAATAACATTTTTTCTTGTGAAAGAAGGTTGTGCAATGGGTTCTTTCAATACCTATGCTCTGATACCATGTTGATTTTTCATAAGCTAGGTTAAGCATGTATTTCATTTGATTTCATCATGTCTTAACCATAAACAAGAATGTTGCAGCAACCAAGATCACAAGAAGAAACACCGTGCACAAGAAAACAAGATATATCTTGGGAAACCCTTCTCAAACAAGGGAGATAAACCCAACCAAGTTCTTTGCTATATTCTTCAAGAGAAAGAAATTTCACCACCAATAATGACTTATCACACAAGAGGGTGCTTAAGCCCTAGAAAACTAGCGTCCAAGAGAGGTGTGCACCTTTTCCAAAGAGAAGTACTTGCTGAAATTTCCAAAATATATGAGAAGGATATGATTCAACAATGGAGAATCATCTCCTACTTATATTAGACTTTGACTAATTAACATGGGCTTCTATTGGCACAACAGGGCTGACCTCTCTAAGTCAAATATACTTATTATTATATTAATTATTATTATAATTAATATTCACAATATTAATTATCTTGTTTATGTTAATCATATTAACATAGAGCCGAATGTACCCTTTACGTAATAATTAGGGTTACAGGTAGGTCTGACTCTTGAACAATATATAGCAAAGGATCTAATACACCCACTAGTGCTCATCCATTAGGGGCACATCCATAGGGATGCCATGGACCTGTTTCACTGCATTACACAGATGAACCAGATCTTCACATGTTCACCTGTGCTCGTCCACATGCACATCCACTCTACAGATCTACTTTCCCACTACCACCAACAGGAGAATCATCTGGAGTCTTCTCGTCAACTCTGCTACTCAGAGGAGGCCATCACATCATCTTTATTTATGTTCACATGATAATGTGCCCATCAATTTTGGGATTTCCCATGTTCACCTTGTGCTCAGCCACAAGCACGTCCTAACTCAACAGATCGCTTTTCACTCGGATAATCATCTAGATTTCTTCTCACTCACGTCATGGAGGAGGTCATCTCTATGTTCTTGACTCTTTCCCAGGCAGGAACCATGAACCCTTCATAAGGGCTTTCTCTCAGGTTTGTAAATTAAGAGAAAGTCTTCACATAGTTGTTATGTTCCACATCTCACGGGTTTGTAAGTTGGAGGATGTCTCCCATAGTTGCATTCATCAACACACCCTCTCAGCTAGGGAGGAAATCTTTATCATGCCAAGTCTCACACGGATGAACTTTAAATTTTGTCTTGGCTGGAGTTATCGACACTCCCTCTCAACTAGGGAGCCATTCTTCACGAAGTTAATTTGGTGAAGATATCTGCAATCTTCTCATGTAGCAAGGTACTAGATGAGTACGATTTTCCTCTGCATCTTATCTTTGAAATAAGGATGCTTCATCTCATTGTGTTTCGATCCATCAGGAAACACTCGATTCTCAAGGAGCTTTTACTCACGGCTTTTGGTAATCATCATGGGATCCATCTCATGGTCAAGTAAATCTGTTAGAAGCTTGTGAAGCCACATTGCTTCGCACACTTAATGTTTATATACTCTGCCTCTCTGGTACTTAAGGCCATAGAGTTTTGTTTTCCACTGCACCCGGAAACCATGGCAAAATTCACAGTAGAACATCAACTGGATGTGTTATTTCGGTCCACTGTACTTTCTACTCAATTTGAATCGGTATATCCTGCAAAATCAAATTCACACTCAAGGCATATCTCAGGCCATATCCAAGTGTTCCTTGTATATATCTCAATACATGTTTTGTTGTTGTTTAGTGAGTCTGTCTTGGTTGACTCATGAAATGACTAGGCACATTCACTGCATGGTATGAATTCAGTCTGGTGTTAACCAGATACATTAGTGATCCAATCAGTTTGGGATCAGTCTCGTCTCCAACAATGTATAGGTTTGGATCAGCAACACTCTTGTTGAAATCCAAACTCGGCAAGAATCTATCTATCTGATATAGTTTCCAACTCATGAATGGTAGTATGGATGGAAGTATATCGGTTCACTAGGTCAAGTGTCTCATCATAGAAGACTCCCTCTGTTTATGAGAAACCTTTTGTCTATGGATCTTATTTGTATTTCTTGATACTTCCATCAGCTGCATGCTTGATCTTATAGATCCACTTGGAAGTTACCACAGAGTTCCCTTCATGGTCCCTGAATAATATCTTATGCATCATTCTTTAAGATATACTGGTTTTCTTCTGTTATGGCATCTTGCCATACTGATTCTCTTAGTGATTCTCTAAGACAAGGAGTCTCAGCATTAATGAAGTGGCTCATGACTGAAGGATAGCTCGAAAATCTCTTTTGTTTTTCTCGATATATGTGTTCAGAGGCTTGTATGTTTCTCTGCCTCTTGCAGAGTGAGTCTAGGTAGGCATTTTATGTCTTATTGCAATATCTCTAAGCATATCAACTGGAGATCCTGGATAACCTGGAGTAATGTTTGTCTCCCTCTGAATTGTTGAAGGGGGAGAAGGTATTGTCTCACTGTCAATCTCCATATGAGATTCTTGGGTTCTTTGAAAAAACTATCTCTTCTTTAAGGACAATGTCTTTGCTTGTCTCAATCTGTCTCTTACTAGAGATGTATTTGAAGATTCATTGTATCCTTTCTTCCTAAAGGATCTAGCTTGGACTTCTTCTCTTTGGTTACATGAATGTATATGGTCATGTACATAGTTTGCTTCATATCCCATCTAATATGTTGCCTTCTGCAACCTTCATTATGGCTTCCTCGAGGTTATCACCTTTGACTTGAACAAGGTCAACAAAACAACAAGCAAGAATAATACTCTTTTCATAATAGTAGATAAAACAAAAACACGAATAATCATTACAGTAGCTCCTTTAGAGATATCACTTGTGACATGTTTGAAGCAAAGATCAAAAGTAAGAAATACAATACGAAATGAGGTCAACACTCTTCTAGTATTGTGATCAAACATTCCTCCATGGTAACCTGGGATCAACACAAGAAGTTTCTCCTAGAGGAGATGTTAGTTGTATCTGTCACATTAAGCATTTATCTCAATATGCTCACATGCTACCAAGTATAATACTTTACAAACACTGCTACCTCAACTATAGTGTTTACTTGTAAGGGGTAGTAATCAACTTTGTCATGTGTAATTTTGAATCTTATCAGCTTATTTAATCAAACCTGGAACCTCGAGTCTTGTCCTCAAGAATGAGAGTGTGTTGTTTTTCTTCCAAGTCTCCTTCACTCAAGATGACAAGTGCTTTCTTCAACCTGTCTTTTGTGTTAGGACAATATGTTATCTTGACAGAAGGTTGGGTTAGAGAATAAACTCTATGATCTCAACTTTAATCCATATAATACCTTGACTTTAATTTTGACCAAAGGTTAGTATGATGGTCATAACTTCAACATGCAACCTAGATCAAAATAATGTCATAACTAATAGATGCATATCAGAGTAATCAAACCCGGGTTGCAATATTCCTCTGAATGTGTTGGATCTTGAGATCCTTCTGGATTTATGGCAAGAGATCCTTTCTCCTTCAAATACCCTTTAAAGCTTAACAATTTAAACATATGTGAGTACACATCTTTGATAGCATTTGCAGGTAGTGGCACCATCTGGTAGCAGTGGTAATAATTACCAATTCTTAATAATTTCAAGGGTGACTACAACTAGTACTACAGCTGATTCTTCAACTGATACTGAAACTGCAACTGCAACTTATTCTAAAATTGCAACTACAACTACAACTTAGGGTTTTATGAGGAAACCCTAATTTTTCAAACTTCAAAAATTTTAAATTTTGATCCAGTGGCTAGATGCGTTGAGTCGAGGCAAGTACGCTGGTACAATTAGATTTCTGAAAATCCAAATTTTTCCCCCTCAAACTTGACCAACGGATTTTTGAGCTGGTGCTTCTGGTTTTCTAGTACTTCTTGTACTTCAGGTTTTCTGGTACTTCTGGTACTGGTGAAAACTATGGTTTCACTTTCCGGGTGATCTACCCACTGAAAAGGTGTGTTGAAGGTGCCAAAGAGTTCCTTGGGTTAGGGCGTACTTTTTTAGATGGTTTTGAGGCTAAAAATCTTCTTCAATAAAAAGCCCTAATTTTCTTGTACGAAAACAGTGGTGTTTTTCTTTTTTCTTGTAAAAGAAGGTTGTGCAATGGGTTCTTTCAAGACCTATGCTCTGATACCATGTTGATTTTTCATAAGCTAGGTTAAGCATGTAGTTCATTTGATTTCATCATGTCTTAACCATAAACAAGAATGTTGCAGCAACGAAGATCACAAGAAGAAATACCATGCACAAGAACACAAGATATATCTTGGGAAACTCAAACAAGGGAGAAAAACCTAGCCAAATCCTTTGTTATATTCTTCAAGAGAAAGACCTTTCACCACCAAGAATGACTTAGCACACAAGAGGGTGCTTAAGCCCTAGAACACTAGCGCCCAAGAGAGATGCGCACCTTTTCCAAAGAGAAGTACTTGCTGAAATTTTCAAAACATATGAGAAGGATATGATTCTACAATGTAGAATCATCTCCTACTTATATTAGACTTTGACTAATTAACGAGGGCTTCTATTGGCACAACAGAGTCGACCTCTCTAAGTCAAATATACTTATTATTATAATAATTAATATTCACAATATTAATTATCTTGTTTATGTTAATCATATTAAGATAGGGCCGGCCAATACCCTTTACACAATAACTAGGGTTCCAGGTAGGTCTGACTCTTGAACGATATATAGCAAAGGATCTGATACACCCACTAGCGCTCATCCACTAGGGGCACATTCATAGGGATGTCATGGACCTATTTCACTGCATTACACAGATGAACCAGGTCTTCATATGTTCACTTGTGCTCGTCCACAGGATGTCCACTCTACAGATATGCTTTCCCACTGCCACCAACGAGAGAATCATCTAGAGTCTTCTCGTCAACTCTGTTGCTCAGAGGAGGCCATCACATCATCTTTATTTATGTTCACACGATAATGTGCCTAGCACTTTGGGATTTCCCGCATTCACCTTGTGCTCAGCCACAGGCACGTCCTAACTCAACAGAATGCTTTTCACCTGGATAATCATCTGGAGTTCTCACTCACGTCATGGAGGAGGTCATCTCTACATTCCTGACTCTGTCCCAGGCAGGAACCACGAACCCTTCATAGGGGCTTTCTCTTAGGTTTGTAAGCTGAGAGAAAAGCTTCACATAGCTGTTATGTTCCACATCTCACAGGTTTGTAATCTAGAGGATGTCTCCCATAGTTGCATTCATCAACACTCCCTCTCAGCTAGGGAGGCATTATTTATCATGCCAAGTCTCACACGAATGAATTTTAAATTTTGTCTTGGCTAGAGTTATCGACACTCCCTCTCAACTAGGGAGTCATTCTTCACGAAGTTAATTTGGTGAAGATATCTGTAATCTGCTCATGTGTAGGGAGGTACTACATGAGTACGATTTTCCTTTGCATCTTATCTATGAAATAAAGATGTTTCATCTTATTGTATTTCGATCCATCAGGAAACACTCGGTTCTCAAGGAGCTTTTACTCACGACTTTTGGTCATCATCATGGAATCCATCTCATGGTCAAGTAAATCTGTTAGAAGCTTGTGAAGCCACATTGCTTCGCACACTTGACGCTTATATACTCTGCCTCTATGGTACTCAAGGCCACAGAGTTTCATTTTCTGCTGCATCAGGAAACCATGGCAAACTTCACGGTAGAACATCAACTGGATGTGTTCTTTCGGTCCCCTGTACTTTATGTTCAATCTGAATCGGTATATCCTACAAACTTAGTTTCACACTGGAGGCATATCTCAAGCCATATCAAACTGTGCCTTGTATATATCCCAATACATGTTTTGTTGTTGTCTAGTGATTATGTCTTAGTTGACTCATGAAATGACTAGGCACATTCACAGCATGGTATGAATTCAGTCTGGTGTTAACCAAATGCATTAGTGATCCAATCAGTTGTGGATCAGTGTCATCTCCAACACTGTATGGGTTTGGATTAGCAACATTCTTGCTGAAATCCAAACTCATCACAAAACTATCTATTTGATATAGTTTCCAACTCATGGATGGTAGTACGGATGGAAGTGTATCGGTTCACTTGGTCAAGTGTCTCATCATAGACAACTCCCTATGTTTATGAGAAACCTATGTCTATGGATGTTGTTTGTATTTCTTGATACTTCCATTAGTTGCATGCCTGATCTTATACATCCACTTGGAAGTTACCACAGACTTCCCTTTCTGGTCCATGAATAATATCTTATGCATCATTCTTTAAGATATATTGGTTTTCTTTTGTTATGGCATCTTGCCATACCGGTTGTCTTGTTGCTTCTCTAAGACAAGGAGTCTCAACATTAATGAAGTGGCTCATGACTGAAGGATAGCTCGAAAATCTCTTTTGTTTTTCTCGGAATGTGTCTTGAGAGACTTGTATGTTTCTCTGCCTCTTGCAGAGTGAGTCTAGGTAGGCATTGTATGCCTTACTGCAATATCTTTGAGCATATCAACTGGAGATCTTGGATAACCTGGAGTAATGTCTGTCTCCCTCGAAATTGTTGAAGGGAGAGAAGGTATTGTCTCACTGTCAATCTCCATCTGAGATTCTCTAGTTCTTTGAAAAAGCTATCTCTTCTTCAAGGACAACGTCTCTGCTTGTCTCAATCTTTCTCTTACTAGATATGTCTTTGAAGACTCATCGTATCCTTTCTTCCTAAAGGATCTAGCTTGGACTTCTTCTCTTTGGGTACATGAATGTATATGGTCATGTACATAGTCTGCTTCATATCCCATCTAATATGTTGCCTTCTGCAACCTTCACTATGGTTTCCTCAAGGTTATCACCTTTGACTTGAACAAGGTCAACAAAACAGCAAGCAAGAATAATACTCTTTTCATAATAGTAGATAAAACAAAAACACGAATAATCATTACAATAGCTCCTTTAGAGTTATCACTTGTGACATGTCTGAAGCAAAGATCAAAAGTAAGAAATACAATACGAAATGAGGTCAACAATCTTCTAGTATTGTGATCAAACATTCCTCCATGGTAACCTGGGATCAACACAAGAAGTTTCTCCTAGAGGAGATGTTAGTTGTATCTGTTACATTAAGCATTTATCTCAATATGCTCACATGCTACCAAATATAATACTTTACAAAGACTGTTACCTCAACTATAGTGTTTACTTCTAAGGGGTACTAATCAACTTTGTCATGTGTAATTTTGAATCTTATCAGCTTAATTAATCAAACCTGGAACCTAGAGTCTTTTCCTCAAGAATGAGTGTGTGTTGTTTTTCTTCCAAGTCTCCTTCACTCAAGATGACAAGTGCTTTCTTCAACCTGTCTTTTCTATTAGGACAATATGTTATCTTGACAAAATGTTGAGTTAGAGAATAAACTCTATGATCTCAACTTTAAGCCATCCAATACTTTGACTTTAATTTTGACCAAAGGTTAGTATGATGGTCATGGCTTCAACATGCAACCTAGATCAAAATAATGTCATAACAAATAGATGCATATCAAAATAATCAAACTTGGGTTGCAATATTCCTCTGAATGTGGTGGATCTTGAGATCCTTCTAAATCTATGGCAAGAGATCCCTTCTCATGCAAATACCCTTTAAAGCTTAACGGTTTAAACATATGTGAGTACATACCTCTGATAGCATTTGCAGGTAGTAGCACCATCTGGTAGCAGCAGTAATAATTACCAACTCTTAAGAATTTCAAGGGTGACTGCAACTGGTACTACAATTAATATTTCAACTGGTACCGAAACTGCAACTTATTCTGAAACTGCAACTACAACTACAACTTAGGGTTTTATGATGAAACCTTAATTTTTTAAACTTAAAAAATTTTAAATTCTGATCGAGTGGCTAGATGCACTAAGTTGAGGCAAGTATGTTGGTACAGTTAGATTTCTGAAAATCCAAATTTTGCCCCCTCAAACTTGACCAGTGGATTTTTGGACTAGTGCTTCTGGTTTTCTGGTACTTCTGGTACTGGTGAAAAATAGGGTTTCACTTTCGAGGATATCTACCCACTGAAAAGGTGCATTGAAGGTGCCAAAGAGTTCCTTGGGTTAGGGCACATTTTTCTAGATGGTTTTGACGCTAAAAATCTTCTTCAATAAAAAGCCCTAATTTTCTTGTACGGTAACAATGATGTTTTTCCTTTTTCTTGTGAAAGAAGGTTGTGCAATGGGTTCTTTCAAGACCTATGCTCTCATACCATGTTGATTTTTCATAAGCTAGGTTAAACATGTAGTTCATTTGATTTCATCATGTCTTATCCATAAACAAGAATGTTGCAGCAACCAAGATCACAAGAAGAAACACCATGCACAAGAACACAAGATATATCTTGGGAAACCCTTCTCAAACAAGAGAGAAAAACCCATCCAAATCCTTTTCTATATTCTTCAAGAGAAAGACCTTTCACCACCAAGAATGAATTAGCACACAAGAGGGTGCTTAAGCCCTAGAACACTAGCGCCCAAGAGTTTCCAAAGAGAAGTACTTGCTGAAATTTCCAAAACATATGAGAAGGATATGATTCTACAATGGAGAATCATCTCCTACTTATATTAGACTTTGACTAATTAATAAGGGCTTCTATTGGCACAACAAGGCCGACCTCTCTAAGTCAAATATACTTATTATTATATTTATTATTATTATAATTAATATTCACAATATTAATTATCTTATTTATGTTAATCATATTAACATAGGGATGACATGTACCCTTTACACAATAATTAGGGTTGCAGGTAGGTCTGACTCTTGAACAATATATAGCAAAGGATCTTATACACCCACTAGTGCTCATCCACTAGGGGCACATCCATAGGGATGCCATGGACCTGTTTCACTGCATTACACAGATGAACTAGGTCTTCATACGTTCATTTGTGCTCGTCCATAGGCACGTCCACTCTACAGATCTGCTTTCCCACTGCCACCAACAAGAGAATCATCTGGAGTCTTCTCGTCAACTCTGTTGCTCAGAGGAGGCCATCACATCATCTTTATTTCTGTTCACATGATGATGTGCCCAACACTTTTGGGATTTCCCACGTTCACCTTGTGCTCAGCCATAGGCACGTCCTAACTCAACAGATCGCTTTTCACCCGTATAATCCTCTGGAGTTCTTCTCACTCACGTCATGGAGGAGGTCATCTCTACATTCCTGACTATGTCCCAGGCAGGAACCACGAACCCTTCATAGGGGCTTTCTTTCAGGTTTGTAAGTTGAGAGAAAGGCTTCACATAGCTGCTATGTTCCACATCTCACAGGTTTGTAAGCTGGAGGATGTCTTCCATAGCTGTGTTCATCAACAGGTACAATAGATCAACCCGTGGTTGAAGAAAATGGAACAAGCTTTCCACACAAACTAGATTGGATTGCCTCACAAAGAGGATGATATAGTAGGAACTTAAAACGTAGATTGAATCTCTACAATCTACCATCCATTGTAGTTTTTTCCTCATTTGTTATGTTTCAAATACTCAAGTTAATTTAACAAATCAAACTACACCAAATGTACACCAAATATGAACGTGGAACACAACTCCCAAATAGATAATAAATATGAGTTACAAAATAACTCCTTATAAATTAGAAGAACCTCCTCCAATAACCCCAATATATCCATATATCCAAATCATAAGTTCAATATTTAATGATGACTCTATTGAACTCTATATGTACACATTCTCATCCATTGCACATGTGAAGCTGCCATTAGGACAACCGCTATTACATATACATTTAACCCCATATATATCCCCCCTTGAGATCATAACATGTGCCCTATTGAATATCTTCAACAATGATGCATCCATACCTCACAAACTAATCACCACCACTTACAAACGCATTAAATATCCATTGTTTGCATCATCACCTAACTCAAATGTAAAGCAAGTGAACAAATAATTCCATACATTACAAACCATAAACCATAAAAAAAAAAATTAAAAATGGAAATGGTAAAACTCTTAACTTTCAAATAATTCAGAAAATACACAAAATATTTCAAAAAACATTGAGACATATGCTTCAATAAGGACCCTTCCAAAATTTTAATTTGATACCATGTGGTCATAGTCGTCATCACAATACAGATTAGAAATTAAAATTAAAATATATAACAAGGAAAAGCTTGCATTAATGGAAAGTATTCAAAATTTTACTCTCATTTTGTGTTTGATGTGTACCTTTCTTATCCCCGTGACTTCATTTTCTTTCATATTCCATGTGGCACCTATACTTCAATAATAGTTATCAAAACCCATTGGACTGTACTAGGTCACAAGCAACCCAAATGGACCTCAGACTAGACAATGGTTTTATCCTAAACCAGCCAATACAAACCCTAAACTGACCAATTCTGTTGTAGGTTGCCCTTAGTAGTTTGAAGCCCACCTATGTGTGATCCCAAGGGCCAAAAAACAAAAAAATAAAAGGCTAAAAAAATAGTGTCCGTCCCTCCCAAACCCTAAACCAGTGTAGATCCATCTTAAACTCAGATCTATCAAGCACCGAGAGGGATCAAATTTCTTAAGATGTAATTTTTATTTTATCTTTTATTTCCATGTCATGTATTAATTCCTTCGTGTTAAATTAAATGATAAAAAAAAAACACCTTAAGAAATTTGATATCTCTCTGTGTTTCATAGATTCAAGTTTAAGATAGATTTGCATTGGTTTAATATTTTAGATGTTGTCACTATATATATATATATATATATATATATATATATATATATATAATTTTCTTTTTCTGAATTTAAAGTAGGGTGATTTATTCTTTTAAACTTGATCACCAATATAAATCTAAATTTATTTACTCTAAAGCCGAACAATGTTTTCATGTTTTCTTAAATTTTCAATGTAAATATTTTATTATTATTTTATAACATAACATTAAGTTATGTTACAACATCTCCACATATCGGGGTTGTAGATTCCAATGCAATCAAACAAACCTTGCATATTATATATATATATATATATTGTACTTCATAGCCACTAGTTTTACAGCCCAGTTTTCCAGTCAGCTCCGGTCCAGTCTCACTTTGACCATCTGTTATCTGTTGGTTCATGTTCCGGTTTTTATAACTTTGTACTTAATTGCTACACATCTAATTTATGAACATGCACAATACTCACATATATACAAAAGCTTGATCATTACATATTCCAACCTAATCAACGAACGAATCATGTGAACACTCAAACTGCACCCTTCACTGAAGCACTATTCAAAGACATTCAAGAAACCAGAATTACAAGTCTAAAGGTCCAGTCAAAATGAAGATTTTCTAGCATGTTAATGATGTTACTATGTGGTGAACATAATGTGAAATAAATTTGCATAAAGCAAAATCATCAATAAAAGCAAACATCATGCTACATCAGTTTATGAAATAAAGTAGGTTAATTAAGATTCTAGTTTACCAATCCTTTCATCCCACACAAACGTCAGAAACCAAGCAGAAATATCCAAGCATGACTTTATAAAGCTTGGATTAAAATTGGCCATCTCCTTTCAATATCTAAATTTCAGAAAATAACATCCTAAATCCAGCCAAGATGCCAAGCAGCAAAAGCATTGTCCCACATGTAAGCAGCAGACGAAGAACACGCCTTTTCTTCCTTGGATGCGAGGGAATTAAAAGCGAGATGATGGTCTCCAGGATAAATTCACCATCGAGATAGAATACCTGCAAAAAAACAATAATATTAGAAAATGTGAAAACAGAACTTTATTGACGAAACAACAACTACATAGTTCTGAATAACTGCAGAATCATTTCAAAATAGAAAAATGAAAACATGCTCTTGCATATCATTGAGTATTTAAAAATCGGTATGTGTGTTCTTAGAATGTATCAGATACATTAAGATGTGCATGAACATTTTAGCTGTAAACATTCTGAGTGTGCATGAAATATGGGGGAGAGTATACCGGAGCACTGTTGAGAAGAGCAAGTGCTGCAGACACGTGGAAAGTGTATACAAGTAGCTTTTCTAACATGTGCGGGAGCCAAATTGGAGAGGAAACATTGAATAAAATCAATCTACGTGGTCTGTAACCAGTCAACTGTACAGAAAAAGCAAGAGAAGCTGCAGGTCCCACAAAAAGTAAAGTGAATTGGCAAGGGGAAGTGATATGGTTTTCTTGGATTTCTGAACGGATCGACAGGTTTCCGTTATTCCCTTGCGTGTGTCTTAATATGCACGCTGGATCATCTGCCTTGGAATATGTAATTTCAATCAACAGCGACCCCAAGGACAGACCTGGGTCCATACACAATTCGCTCTGCAAAACAAAACACAATCAAATCAATACCGCCAGAGCCTAATAGATCGTCAGATGAAAAAGAATATATACATCAGAGTTGAAGGGTACTCCCATGCACTAGAACAAGCTAGAAACCATATGCAAGACACAGTTTAAGATAAGTAAATTTTCATAGACAAGAACCATCAATCAACAGAGTAACGCAATGAAGACTCCGGGCTTTGCTTTCGCAGGATGCATATTGCCAACCTCTGAGCATGGACAGATCCCGGTCATTTGGGATTTAGACCATCCATCACCACATTTGGGAAGCTGAACAACATCCTTTGCTCTCAAGCAAAAACTTTTGTGGCCGGGTATTTCAGTGAAATTTGTGTTTCCTTCTGTATCAAAATTAGTATGATTCGAGCAGGGAATCTCTCCAAAAGGAATATGGTCGTCCAAACAACCAAGAGTATGATTGATTTCTTCAGTTCGCTGGCTTTCTAGCAGCCAATGATTTGGAACGCAAAATCCCCTTTCAGCATGACTCGTATTTATCCTCATGATGCTGGCATCTCTATTGGTGGCATGAGAATCATCCACTAGATGTTTTTGTAACGACTGAAGATGCAGCGTATTGAGCTTCTGTACCCAATTCTCAGGGTTATGAACATGAATACCATCTACTTCCAATATAATATCTCCTGGAGACAAATATCCAGCCAAAGATGACATTGGAGGAACATTCAACACCTGAGGAAAACAAAAAATCCAGTGTCCCTAAAAATAAGCTCTTCCAACACAATGACTATATATAAAACAACTTAAAATTATGCAGCTCAGCAAAAGTACACAATTTGTCTTTCTGTAATCTCAGCTAAATAAGCAGCAACATATCATAATTTAAAATCAAATATGCTTGAAGTATATTGAGAACAATACCACTGGATTTTCACCATGTTTGTACGTGCAGTATAAAAGTGTAGGAAGTGATGCCAGTGTTAACCAACATACTGCACAACACTGACAATAATAAAAGAACAAATATCAGTCTGATCAGTTTGCATGCATGGTGTTAAACATTGATAAAAATGATTATACACGCTATAATTATATGGCCAGTAAAGGGTGTCAAAAGCATGAATGTCAGGCCCAGAACAAATAGATTATACTGTCCCCTCCATAATTTGTAATGCTACAAAAACTAACTGAAAACATCTTTCTGAACAAAGAATTCAACAAGAAATGACGTGCAGATATCAATCAGGCTTCTCAATGGATGCAAATATTTTCCATAAAAACGTATAAGATGTAGGAAACACAGCATTAACTTACCACAGCGTTATGCCAAACGCCTGCACAGTATATGCGAAGAACCCGAATAGAAGTTAAAAGCTGCAGTGTGTCATAGTCGAAAGCAACAAAGGCTCCAGGAAACAAGAGCGCTAGGAATACAGCAATGTACTCAATATGCACACCTTCACTGCTTGCTTTTCAATAATGCACCTACAACACCTCCGCTAAGAACCAAATATAGACTTGACTGAAAACAGTTGCTGCTAGAAAAAAAATACATTTGCCATCCCAGATCAAGAAAATAAATCCTGTTTTCATCATTTTCACTTTTCCTAGACTCGGGGCATTCAATTACAATTAACATCCCTCACTAAACACTACTTCTATGTAAGAGTGCACAATAAAATATAAAATAAATTGCCAACATATATGACTCATGGTTCATGTCATAGAGTAGTCAATTATTTAATTTAATTTATATATTACTGTCCACAAATGACCAAGATTGACCAATGGGACTTCAAAATTTACAAAGGAATATAAGAGCATAGTGGCTGTATGGGCCAGAAATTAGTTTGTACAGGAAGAAATTACAATTGTATTAGAAGTGTTGGACAAAATGTCTCCATGAGAAGAATTTAGGAAAATGTGTGGAAATCTGTAATTGGCTCTAATTGTTAAAGTGAATATCAAATAATTATGGTTAGTTAGATATTAATCATACACATTAATAAAGTCACTTCGACTTTAGGTTATTTTGTGTTTTTATGCTTTATTTCACTTTAAAGCTCTGTTGACAAAATCATGAAAAAATCGCCGAAATCGTGAGAAATCGCGATTTTTTCTTGAAGCCGATTTTTAAGGAAAAAATCGCGATTTTTTGCAAAAAAATGGGAAAAAATTGCGGGTCGATGGGAAAAAATCGCCCGTCTTAAAATTTTAAACAGCCCGCGGGTTTAAGGGGTCCGTGAGGGGTTTTTAGTGTTTTATTTGTGCATTTAGCCAAGGAGGAGAGCCGAGGAGGAGAGCCAAGCCATTCAACCAGCCAAGGAGGAGTTTGCCATTGGGATTTTGTGGATTCAAGGGTCAAATTTGTGGATTTGGCATTGGAATTTTTAGTCCATTTCACAATTTTTGCATTTGGAGGTAAGTAAAAAAATT
>ML789976.1:197480-228628 GCA_009831015.1 Picea engelmannii | reverse complement strand
TTCCGAAAGCATTTTGTTCAATTTTTAACTCCTGAGCCATAGGGGGAGTGATTCTGGATGAAATAGGCTCATAGTCTGTTGACCATTCTTCAACTGCAGAAAGCTTAGCAAAACCTAATGTAAGAGGGGAGACATTGTCGGGACCAACCACCACGCTTTCTGAGGTAGCGCGTTGGAGTAATTTAGGATTAGGTGTTGGCATTGATGTGGAGACAAAACGGAGACAAGTGGTTGTATGCAGCTGGGCAATATCAGAAGCTTCAACCATGTCAAAACCTGAGAACTGGACATAGGCTTGTAGAAGAGTAGAAATGTAAGGGTCGGTGAGAGGCACTTGAAATCTGGGAAGTGCAGATGACCAAACAGGGCCATTATGTAAGGCAGCTTGAAATCCAGAGATTAGAGCATCTGAGAAATGATTATGCCTAGAGTCTATGATACAATTAAGAACAAAGGTATTAAGGCCAGGTCGGACTAAAGGATTAATTTTGAACTGTATCAGACCAAGATGGACATATTTAAAGCCATGTTCAAGACCCCAATCTATATCAGATTGTTGTATTAAAGGAATTTGATAGACAGATTGTCCAAGGGACAAAGGCACATTATGAGAACAATAACGGATGAGTGTGGAGGCACGGAATTTAAACATAGGTAAATCATATATTTTAGACGGCTCTATTTCTGGCATACGCCAGTTAACATCGGGCTCATATTCTTGAGCAACTAGTCTAGTATTATAAAGAGACGTAGAAGAAGAAGATTGACTTAAGAAATGTTTGTACCATTTACTAGGCTTATACTTAACATCTACTGAAAGATCATAAGAAGATTTGTTGTTCTGCGAAGCCATCATCTACTACTGCAACTTCTGACAATATACTTAAGATTACAGGCAAGTAAATATAGTAAGTGGTAAGATCGAACTTACTATGGGAAAAGGACTATGCAACACTTCACGCCTTCCTTCGGCTTTAATGACTGTCTTACTGTCCTACAGCAACTGCTGGAGACCACAGTTAAACGATCACTTCACTCACCATGTAGCATTTACACATCTCGTAATCATATATTCCAGACACAAGGCTCGTATCAGATAAAACTCACTTCAAGCAAACTTCTTTATATTCATTGGCAGAGCTTTTACAAAATGGCTCTGATACCAATTTACCAAAGTAGGATACTACATACAGTAACTCACAGAGTGACACACATGTTTACAAGCGAGATCAGTGTTTTTCGTTCGCAAGTTCCCGAAGGCGAGCGAAGAGGATACACACTGCTCTTAGACACAGACTAAACTCTCAAACACTCTCAAACTCTCTTTCTCCGATATCCAAAATGAGACCCGAAGAGGTTTATTTATACAAAACTTAACAGGTTGTCGGTAGAAAAGAACTGGCAATTGTCTGTTAAAAAGAAAGATTCCTTCAAGTGGATGGGGTAGCTGTGGACTACAGTTGTTATCTCGTCCCTTAAAGGCTCGGCCATATGGGGACCCATACCAACTTTTATGGAATGACAGACCATAAAAAAAAATATGTAATCTTATACATATGACAAACTGACATCTCTTACATACACAGTGGAGTTCTACAGGAACCCACGGAACTGACGAGACACCACTGTCGGCCTGTTAGACATGAAAGGGATCAATACATTATTATTGCAAAATAAGAACCGAAGGGTTCATCATGCTTCCGTCCTATTAATAATATTATGCTCAATAATAGAGTCGAATGAGTCATTATTGTCATAATCAAAATGACTGTTCGGTGGAGAGTTATGTATGTCAGAAAATGGAGGTAGTCCACTGAAACACTTATAAAAGGGTGATCCTTGCATAGCTGGTATAAGTTCATCTTCTGGGACACACAAATCACCATAATAATCACTAGTAACTTTATAAGTTTGAGGATGAGGAGGTTCAAATTTTTGGAGGGCTGTAACCACATGTTCGTGTAACCCTGCTAGAGATAATTGTTCTAGACCAATATCTAGATCTTCAAGACGCTCTCTAACAAGGTCAGGTATTTGTCCAGGCATTGCCGACAAATATTTTCATAGGTAGGCAACATTATCTGGGTCGGGAGATCTATACAACAGATCTTGCATAGTGCACAAGAATTCTGGCAGCTGCGAAATATGGCATAGACGCTGATTCATAAATAAATCCACATAATGGATAGAATCTATTTTAGCACTTCCATAGAATTCATGTACAACAGCTTTGATAAGCTCTTCAATAGGATTATCATGATTCATGATTTTTAGCTTATCTTCTTCATTAACTCTATCCCACCAGAGGCCTAAATTTCCAGTGAATCCCCAAGTAAACCTTAAGGCTAACTCATGCTAGGTTACTCTATTCTTGAAGATCATCTTTTGGGTTTTTGCTCATGCCTGCCATTTCTGAAATATCATCATCATTTCATTTTTTTATCTGCAGTTAATGTTACTTATAGGTGCAGACTCTATGTTCTCTCTGCTGAATGAGGCATGTTCATTAGAGTTGGCTAGATCATAAGGGACTTTCTTACTGGATCCGTACTTAGCATGACACCATTTTTCCCACGCAGATTGGAAAGCATTCCCTCTTGCGTCATCATCTAAGGAACGAGGTGCATGAGTAGTGGAACTTTCTGCTTCTTCTATCCCTTTAATGTATGGAACTAGGGATATAGTTGTTTGTTGTGCTTTCAGGATTTCTTCTTCCAAAGAAGATGATTGGCCTTTCACTAACTCTATCTTCTCAGTAGCTATGATTAAGACTTCAGCAATTCTTGCTAAAACTGGATTAGGCACTTCAGTAGCTAACTGTTTTAGAGTCAGTTCTTTTGGTTCACCTTTGCTAGATGAAGAAGCACCAAACCAATGGTAAGAAGCATGTTTTTCTAAATCATCAAATTTAATAGGAGAAGAGGATTCTTGCTCCTGTTCTAAAGAATCTTTCAGACTTTGAACTGCAGTCTGAATTGTTTCTAACTTATCAAGAATCTGGACAAGGGTAGCCTTTAGATGTTCTTGATTATGCTCCAAATTATCTATTTCAGAGTGTAAACCATTCATATGTATTTTTGTYTGTATTACATCTTGAGCTATATCATCAATGTTCTGAGCTAGACATACARASTGGTAATTTGCATAATTCTGCAATCTCACAATATCTTGAGATTTATCTGCYTCTKCTTTTCTGTACTGGATAAAATCTAAATCTGCTACAAGGTTATTTTTGAACGAGGGAGTATGATTCCCAGGTCCTAGATTTCTTTGAGGAAGTGTAGTATTTTTATCTTTATCTCCTCTGGGTAATGGATTGGTCATCATTTTAATCAGAGGGACTGCAATATCTAGACATTCAGGACAATTGGAATGCTGACCATTATGTTTAGATTTAGACTGAAATGTCCTAAAAGTCTTTGGAGCAGACGACACATGGGTTATGCTGGGTTCTTCAGATAGGTTAGAAGGTTTTTCTTGAGTAGGGATTTTCTTTTGACAAAAGTAACAGTTTTTGGATCCCTTTTGGTGTGTTAACAAATGATCATCTAAAGCAGATCGGTTGGGTTTGGGAGAATATACAGGGGCTTTAGAGATAGAAGTTGAAGAGGATAAAGATCTTGCAGAGGAATAAGATTTTCTAGGTCCAGCCTCAGAGTTGTTTGCAAATAGTGAAGACATTTGTCTTTCTAGATCTTGGATTCTTGTGCTCTGGGATCTTCCTATTTTCAATACATTCCTTCCGAAAGCATTTTGTTCAATTTTTAACTCCTGAGCCATAGGGGGAGTGATTCTGGATGAAATAGGCTCATAGTCTGCTGACCATTCTTCAACTGCAGAAAGCTTAGCAAAACCTAATGTAAGAGGGGAGACATTGCCGGGACCAACCACCACGCTTTCTGAGGTAGCGCGTTGGAGTAATTTAGGATTAAGTGCTGGCATTGTTGTGGAGACAAAACGAAGACAAGTGGTTGTATGCAGCTGGGCAATATCAGAAGCTTCAGCCATGTCAAAACCTGAGAACTGGACATAGGCTTGTAGAAGAGTAGAAATGTAAGGGTCGGTGAGAGACACTTGAAATCTGGTAAGTGCAGATGACCAAACAGGGCCATTATGTAATGGAGCTTGAAATCCAGAGATTAGAGCATTTGAGAAATGATTATGCCTAGAGTCTATGATACAATTAAGAACAGAGGTATTAAGGCCAGGTCGGACTAAAGGATTAATTCCGAACTGTATCAGACCAAGATGGACATATTTAAAGCCATGTTCAAGACCCCAATCTATATCAGAAATACTGCACATCCTAATCTATATATATATATATATATATAGAGAGAGAGAGAGAGAGAGAGAGAGATAAACGCTCTGGAGACGCTTCGCTCTCGACCATTTTTTGAAAAATGCGCTCCCACGCTCTGGCAACACTGGTCACAATCATACCAAGAGTTTTGAGGGGTAAACCCAGATGTAATACAAGGATGGGAGGCATGGAAAGAATAGGGAAGCATTCAATGTTGAAGACCAATTGGCTTGGGAAAAATAAGGGGAAGCTCAACAAAATATTCAATGCCATAAATAATGAAGAGATTGGATTTAAGTTTGGCAATGTACTTTTCATCAAGTATATCATCAAAATGGTGTGGAGGGGTGAGGTTAGAGTCTACAAAAGGGTAGTCAAGAGAAATAATGAAATAAATTGTAGCAAGGTCCATCAAGGGGGCAAGCTGGGGGGGACAAAGAAAACCTGGGGATCAAGAATATCCAAAGCTAAAGCCCCTATTTGTTAAACAAAATCCACCACACTAGCACCACTAAGAAATGGGAAGCATATAAACCTACCAAAAATAGGAAGTTGTTGTTGGATTTTAGAGATGCACAACCATAAGCATGGCAAAGAAACAAGCAAAGAAACAATCATATGAAGAATATATTGTTTATTAATGGAGTCATTGAACACGTCACCATAAATTTGTTTTTTCCATCAGGTGATAAGTTATTTAACTACCTCCTCAACTAATTCATATTCAATGTGAGTCATGGTTATCCACATTTATTGTCACCCTCTAACATTAGGACTCCTAACAACACTTTATCAAGATTTACCATTCTAACAGTTGTGTGTGCCATTAAAGATGACCATGTCATGAGACTCTCTTAAATTGATCAAGTGTCTTCCATGAGTAGTTACCGTGGCATCTGTTGAAGCTTGATGAAGCTCCATGTCTTGTTGGTTGACTTCGGAACTGAGAAACCATTAAGGAATCAAAATAAATATCATGGTTGGAGCACTGCATCTGGCTAATTCACGCATACCATTAAGTAATTGCTCAAGTGTTTTCCATAAGCAATTACTATGGAATCTGTTAAAGCTCAATAAAGCCCCATGTCTTATTGGTTCACTTCAAAAACCATTAAGGGATCAAAGTAAATATCACGGTTGGAGCATTGCATTTGGCCAATTTGTGTATTGAAGTGAACCATAAGGACATCACCTAAGGTGAAAATTTGTGTGATCTTGAGCTACAAATCATGAAAGGTGGGGTCAACATCTCCTTGGACAACATACTTTGACGAAACAAGGGATAAGTAACATGTTGTTGTAAACAAATTATTCAGAATAGGTTTACTTTCCAATGAAACCCAAATGAACCTAACCTATAAGTCAAACCCTACTAGCATGATGGAGGAAGCCAATTGCTCCTTGAGTAGACATGCAACTCCACTTGAACCTTAGTCCCATGAAGAAGCTCTAGTCTTTCTTTCCAAGGAAACTCAAATGAACCGAACCTGTAAGTCAAACCCTACTAGCATGATGGAGGAGGCCAATTGCTCCTTGAGTACACACAACTCCACCTGAACCTTTAGTCTCGTGAAGAAGCTCTAGTCTATCAACTAAGATTGGACAATATCATTGAAAGAAGGAAGTGGTTTTACATTGGTTTCATGACTTTCCATAAAGAAACTTATTTCAGATCTATGAATTGGATCCTTAGATAAGATAGATAAGATAATTTTATCAATGTCCAACAAATGAGCACAAAAGTAGGCCAATGGGACTAGAAGGTACACCTATTGTAGATACAATGTGGGAGTGCGAAGGTAACTCTTAGATCAATAATGAAAGCATAAAGATAAAGAACTGAGTGTCTAGCTAAGAACTAAATATCTATCCAAAAAGATGTATATAAGAAGGTGCGCGTGCCATAATAATGCTAAACCCTAAAAATATCGATGTTGAACAAAAGAGAGAAGAGATGTCAAGGCCCACTAGAGTTGGCAACCCAAGACAAGTGAAGAGGCCTAGGAACAAGCTCGTCATCAGAGTCATCAAACACTATGAAAGGGTCGATGCACTAGCGGATAATATCTTCCAAAAATTGCAAGGGATGAGGAGGGTTGGCTATGTGATCCTAGGATGAGCACAAGAGTGAGGGAATCTAGTTCTACTAACATCCAAGGTCATGCAGAAGAATCTCTTGGAAGAAAACTAGCTACTCAATTGACCCTAGGGAATAGTGTGCTTGGTGGGGGGAGTCTCACTCCAAAGCCACTTATTGTTGGTTCCTCTACTAGTCTGATGGTGGATGTCTTCTAGCTTGGAATAGTAGCAGCCCCTCATGGGTCTCGAAGATGTTGCTCGACCACCAAGATGGAGAAATCAAGAGGAGGCAAGAGGCCTAACAAAGCTAGACGCTAAAGTATCAAGGATCTTTGCCAGAATTACAAAAGAAAAGGAAGCCACCACAATTCCAAATTGCAATTGAGGCAACAGACCAATGCTCCATACCATGTCATCATGAAAAGGTTGTTGAGATGGGCCAAGGTTTGGACCAAACTAGAAGAGGCAAATCTCTAATCCATGTCTTACCACTCTAGTTTACAGCATATTTGTTGTGTTTCCCTACTTTGATTCTCGTGGTTGGAGATGAGTTGTCAATTGTACCACCCATAGGAGATTAACTTGAAGGAGCACTTCATCCTCAAGTGTCCCATTTATTATGAGATCAGATAGAGGTTTCATCGCTTCTACGTCGAACTCACAGTGTTCCCTCTACCTTCTTCTTCTATCCAGAGAAAAGATGCCTAGCTCTGTTTATGAGGGAGGGATTAGAACTTAGGACATAAGAGACAAATCTTACAAGGACCTGCCAGGATAGACCCGATCAGGCAGATCACTTCCATTTTCCCATCTATCCCATCTGTTGATGGCAGCAAGCGGCAATCAAGGACCCACAACACATATGACACCAAATCGGTCAGACCATGAAAACCCGCCCCCGCAAGGATTTTGATGAGTACCCATTCTCAGCACAATTCAATTGCCCCCACCCCTTAGGTCTTTCATCACCAGTTTCTTCTAGTGGCCTCAAGTGTTAGAAGAGTCTTGGCAGATCATCCTCAACTTGCTCCAAGGGCTACACAGTGGGTCCTCTCACCCCCCTTGAGCACATTGTCAAAGTAGTGTATTAGCTACTTCTCTTTGGTTGGTGGTACAACAGGAACTTCTTTTTCTTCCTCCTCTATTTCCACTTTTGTTTTCGATGTGGCTACTGAGGATTTCTCCTCCCCCTTTCATTTTCAGTACCCTAGCATTTTAACAGACAGTTATATAACTGGCTTCCCTATACCATTTACATAAAAATCATGTTGTCAGAAATCAGCATATAAGGTTGTAACTTTATTTAACCCGGCATTTCTAGCAATAGGGAGCGAGTTTCAGAATTAATTATGCAAACATCAGGAACTGCATTGGCAAAAAAATCGGCAGGTGTCCTGAACTCAGGACATTAGAAAATCCAGCAAAAAGCGACCAACTTAGAAAATGCAAAATATATTCAATTTTAAAAATCAGCAGACAGAATCGCAATTTTTCTTTTTGGAATATACATTACAAAAAATCATGGTTTTGCTGATAAATCGGCAATATTTGCAACAGAATCTCAGAAGTATCTCTGCTGGCCAACTTTCTCAAAGGTTGTAATGTTACATCCAGGCTAATCATGTACATTTCTTATGAGTTTGCAAATATTTTACACTCAGTTGGCTACCACTTCCACAAGTAAATAAGACACGACATACAAGAACATAATTGCAGACACCTTCAGTATGTGGCCTTCTAAAAATTAGGAATCTGATACAAGGAGAAAAGAAATCTGAACTCAAGTATAAATGTGGCTGTATTACCAAAACATTCCGCAGTTTTCCTCACAATTAATGCATGCCAGAATGATTGAAGAATTTCAAATAACAAACCTTGCAGCTGCAAGCGCATGACCAAACTCATGAGCTCCTACAGAGAGTAGCGTTCCAATGGACATGTACCCAATGTCTCTTAAAGGAACACTTATACCAGGAACCTAGCATTCAGACAAAATTTCAAAGAAAAAATTCAAGGTTCAACCATCTGCCCTTCAATTTAATTGCTCTACCTGATATATTTCCTTAAAGCTCCAAAATTACTGCCAATGATAAGAATAAGTCACTGCTAAGAACATTGTATAGCTATGCCACTAACCACAGGAGTAGCTGCATATAATGACTCCTTTGATTTTCCCATCAAGGAATTTCTTTCTTCATTTGAAGCTACAAGCCAACTTGACTCCCATATAAGAATCTGCAGACCATAAAGAACACAAGGTAAAAACGTGCCAAGCAAATGTAAAGATATTTGCATACAAAGACTTTATTTCTCAATTTTCTTCCCAAAGCTGAAACAGCAGAGGTCATGAAGACATTGTTACTAGCAAAACTTTATCCAAAAAACATAATTTAAAAGTTTAAAAGTAGAGGATTAATGCCATCATAAGATTGTTTTCCCTCAAGCTAATCAACAGAAGTCCTAGTCTGTTGTCTGTCTAATCAAATAAGCAAAGGCTATATGTTAGAATTATCTTCACTACCATTGATGGTACCGACCATATAGACCAGCCTCTACACAGACTTTTTTGGCCCCTAGCTAGCTGCAGTGAATAGCTATAAGAACTACACATGACAGGTTTTCTTCCAAACAGACCTACCCAGCAATGAATGCCAGAAACAATCCCTTCAGAAAAAAAAGCTGAAAAATAGGTGATTATAGACGCAATAGTCTGCAGTTCTGAACGGCTCAAAGAATAAGATTTCCCTTTTCCAAGTGAAGCCCACATTGTGAGAATCATCTTCAAATTTGACCATTAATGGTACTTACTATATCTTAAGGACCAGCATCTGCAGAGACTTTTTTGGCCCCTAGCTAGCTGCCATGAATAGCTATAAAAGTAACAAATGACAGGTTTTCTTCCAAACAGACCTACCCAGCAGTGAACACCAGAAACAAACCCTTCTAAATACAACCTGAAAAAAGGTGATTATAGAAGCAATAGTCTGTGGTACTGAAAGACTCAAAGACTGGGATTTCTCTTTTCCAAGCATTGTCCAGTAGTCCTCGCAATGTGAACACCATTGCTGTCTTTATGTAGACAATTGTGATTTCTTGAAGGTTATCTTTCTTCAACCTGTTTTCACTCTGAAAATGAGACTTTGGGACCTTTTTTTAGGTGTTCCCAATTGTTCTTTATGGGGTGGTGAATCACTTCACTTCTGATCCCTTCGCCGACTTCCTCCTCGGTACATTTATTTGTCCTCACATTAAGTGTCCTCTCCTTTGTATCTATTGATTTTGGACGGTAGTATAAGTCATTTTATTAGGCTTGTCACATATCCAAATAAGGACTAAATAAATATTAATATATTACTAATAATTAGTGATAACAATATTAATAATGGTTAATTACAGAAAATAGTAATGGTTAATTACAGAAAATAGTAATGGCTAATTACAGAAAATGACTATTGGGTATCAACCAGTTTGTGGTCAAATTGTAAGTCAAGTGAGCATTCTTCTCAGAGCCCAGGGTATTTATGTATGTCAACATTAATTGTCTCTTAATTCAATGTTGATTAGACATGTGATCGTCTCTCTCGTGAGACAAGACATTTGTATCTCATTTTCATGTGGAAGAATATCAAGTTTGACAAAAAATGCCATGAACAGTGTTTTCTAATGTTTAATATTGATCAAAAACTCTCATTCAAAATTGAACAATCATACAATTATTAGAAACAGTAAAATTGATTATTCTCAATGTCTCATTAATAGATTAAACTCTCGAGTGCTAAACCAAGTACATACTACATTCAAAAATTCCCTAATGGCATTTCCAAAATGAAACAGAAAAAACATTGCTGAGTCCTCAAGGCAAGTCTGCTAGGTCTGCTGCATCCTCATCATCATCAGCATCGCTAAGGTCCTTGGTCAACAGGTCTCCAAGTAATCGTCACCCTCAAACATAGGATCCTCTTCAACAACAACTGAAGGAATCTCAACAAGGTTGTATGATTGTGCCTCCTCATCCACACATATAGCAGCATCATTAGATGGCATTTCATCCTCTTCAGATTCATCATTGACCCAAGCTGCACTGAAATGGATACAGGAAAAGATATGGATGCCGGGGTGGGAAGAACAGATATGGGAAATTTTCTGAAAAGTTGGGGACAACACAGCAGGGAAATGGCAAACATACATGTATATAAGTGCAAAAATACCATGACACAAATAATTCAAATTGCCATTTATCAATTAGATTTAGAAGCATTCATGTCATTTATAACAGTTGAGATAGCAAATTCAAATATTGTCATAGGCAACATTCCTCTATCCTTAGTGCCATAGATAAGCCAACCCATGATAAGCATTTAATCAAGAACATGCCAGCTACTTATAAACATGTCCAACTTGGCAATGCAATGAATGGCACTATCATAAATATGTCCAGATTTGTTGTAGGAGCAACTTCTTCATTCACCATTAGTGCTTTCTTCCACTCATCTTTGCCTTCTACCTTTCCATCAAAACAATGTTGAAAAAAGTTTAAATTGGTAGAAAACAAAACAAAAGAAGCTTGTTTTAAACCTTTCTTGCATCCTGTTTTCGGCCTTCCACTTGTTTCTTCATCACCGAGTTGTGGAGGTCCTTCCTCTTTCATACCTTAGGCCTACACCCCACTATTTTATCATCTGAATCAGCACCATCTACCACTTTCTTGAATCATTTTCATCGTCTCTTGTATGATGTGCAACATACACATCATTGCCTAATGATTTCCCAATACCCTACACCTATTCTTCTTGCAGTTTAGTTAACATTGTAGAAATTTCCGATCTTAGGCAATTATAGCAAATTCAGAAATTTTGCCTCAATCTTGAGGTTTCCTGGATCTATTCCTTGCAAAATTACAGCCTTAGGGCTGATTTGAAAGATTCAATGACAGCAGCAAATATTTCTCTTTACTTCTGTTATCGCACAAATTGTAAGTTGGGCAGAGCCCAACCCAATTCACAAGATGGTAAGAACTATGGGAATACCTACCCATTGTCACCTTAGGTAAGTACTCCCCTCGCTTTAGTGAAGGAGAAATCATACACAAGGGGGGTATCCTGGGTGACCCTAGGAGGAAATAAGATGGAAAGTGGAGTTCGAAAGATGATGCCCCTATAGGTCAAGCTAAGAAGTGGAAGATGGCTTGGAAACAAGTCTTCGTAATGGTCAATGGTTGCCAAATGCTTGAGTGTCTGTAGAAGAAAATTGTACCTACACGAGACAAGAGAAAAACAAGTATACAAGTCCAATATTCCAATGGACAAGCAAGTGAAGCTTGCTGTCCTAAATTACAGCAGTAAACAAATATATATATATATCAGCAATGAAACCAATTATTTACTGCAATTATCAAAATTATCAAGTAGTTATTGGACAATGAAGCATTGAACCAATTGATAACTTTCCAATACTCAAGCACAAACTTTGACGGTAAAAGAGGGCTGTTAGATAGGGCTTTCAGAGAATTATTATAACAGCCAAGTGGTTGTAGCAAAGATTTTCTACAGCAGCAAGTTTCAACCACAAAAATTATCAAGTAAACCGAAAAAAAGTTAGCCAATAGGCAGTAGAATGATAATAGTGGCTTCCAAGCAAATTTCCACGGTTGAAAAGCAAGTTAAAGTAAAAGATAAAGTATGTTTTGCTGCAGCCCTAATGGCTGTAGCTTTTTATTAATGATAACAAGAGAGTCACTAGGCTAAACAAAACACCTCGGTGGCCCAAGGAAGCCTACGGCACCAAGAAAAGATTCCAACTTAGATAATTTCAATATCTCTCAAAATCACATGTCCTAATGCAAGCAATTTTATTTCTCCAATGCAAAATTAGATTAGTGCCTTGTAAAAAAGGGTTATGGAGTCTTCTTGAATTAAGTTAGGTATACTACCTCTCCAAGGGTGTAAGCCATTTTACTCCCTAGAGCAAGTAACCCTAACAAGGTAAATCTAGGAGGATGTAAACCCTTTTACTCCTCCTATCAATCTTTGCAATGGCCTTTTCAACAAACAATAATGATAAAACTTGGTGGAGGGTATATGCCCTTATATTCCTCCAAGAATCTAGCCAATAACAACCATGGAACAAGAAAGAAGAACTAACAAAATGCAGATTTTTCTTACCAATTCCAAGAGCGTGCAAGACAAAAGCCTAGTTACCAAGTAACTTTCATCACCATAGCAAGAGAAAAAGCCTCCAAGAGCTAGCGCACCACTTCACTCCACAAGACAAATGATAAACCATAGCATAAGAGGGAGAGAGAATGATATTGCCCAAGAGGGGCGCAAATTTCAGCCAAGTATCTCTTCTCCAAGTGAGAGAGTTATGATAAAATGAAATGAATCTGATCTTTATTTATACAAAAACTTCTAAAAGTGTTTGTCCACGTAAAATTAGGGTAAACCACAAAATAAGGGGGCCCTCCCCCTTTATTTTGCCCCTTTACAAAGTAATATGATTTCAACTTTAAAAAATGCACAAAATAAACCCTAAGTGTGACATCAACCCCTTCTAGGGTGACATCTTGGCACTTTAGCAAGTCGTTGAGCAAGAGAGAGGAAGTCGTTGGGCCTCTTAAGGCCTCCATCTCATGCGTTAGGCCTCTCTTCATGATGCAAGGGATCCTCCTCATCCAAACGTGCCAAGTGTCCATCAAACATCATATCACCACCAAAACCCTAGCCCTAGGATGACGTCACCAAAACCCTAGCCCTAGGATGACGTCACCAAAACCCTAGCCCTAGGATGACGTCAAGCCCTCCAAGATGACATCTTAGCCTCCAAAGGCAAGTCATTGGGCTTGTAACAGCTAGGTGAGGTCCTCCAAGGTGTCTTCCTTTATCCCCAAAGGCAATGTTCATCTTATGTATTGCCCCAAGGTTTGGGCCATGGCATCCAACCGGTGGGCTTCCTGCCCCAATGAAGGCCCAAGCTGGGCTTGTTCCTCCAAAACGTCCATCAACAAGGTCGTGCAAAGACAGACAAGTGTGCCCTAAAAGGATTTCAAGTCAAAGCATCATGGTAAGTAAAATCACATTTAATACAAGAGTCATCTAAACATGTGCATCAAAAACTACCTTATCAAGTTAAACAAGTGCTCAAAGACCCTATGCAATTTGCCAAGTTTAGGTATGGGAGGGTCAACAAGGTGACCTATTGGGTGGATCATTCCTTGAGTTAGGGAGTGCTTCCTAGGTGTGCCCTTTCTAAGTCATGTGGAGAAGATGAAGTGGATGAGGGGTAATACTTTTGGGCATGGAGTTCGTGACATACAAGGGTTTGTATTGTCTCAATTATGGATGCCTTTGTAGAGGGTGTGTTGCACCTTCGTTTTCAATGCATCCTTTTCCAAGCCCATTTATTTGCCATTAATTAATTAAGGTCCAGAACGACTAGGTACTCCCAATGGGTAACATAAAACTTGGGGGGCAGTACCACAGTGTCACTTGAAGGGAGAGGTACACAGAGTGCCATATGGGTAAAGAGAAACTTGTAACGCACTTGTGTAGATCCCTCAACAAGTGGGACATTTTTATATATGTGTATTTGCTTTTGCAGGCCTTTGATTTTTTTTTAGGAGAAACCTTTCATTGTTCTCAAGACCTCTTTGGGCGAGCATCTAGAAGGTTATAGTTTTGGCTTTTGTCTTTTTCCAACTATATTCCCTCTGGGCCTTCATCCCCTTCTTCCCATGAAATGAGGTACAATCTCTTCTTGGGTCAGTACACCCGAAAATCCCAGAAGATAAGGAGATCAAAGGATGAAATGCGAAAAGTGACAAGTATGATTAGGAATGGCACGATGACTCGTCAAGGGGACCTCCCAGTAGCAAACCCATCCCCAAGGGTGACCACTTACTGGGGCACAATGTCAACCACCAAGGTGAAACAGGGCAAAGAGCATAATTTCCAAGGAGACCTTCTATAATCCAAAGCAACTTTAAATGCAACATATTCAAATGCTTCAAGTATTAAAGTGATACTTACCACAAGACATGACTTGTACCTCATGGAGCAAGACCCATCGTGTTCCAGAAGCAAGTTGATGCGGTGAATGCCATCATGACGAATCCAGGATGTGTGGTGGTGAAGTGAGTCTTTGTCTGTGCATGTAGACATTGTCAGTCATCTGTCTCTCGGTGCTCCATGTCTGCAACCTGAGGGCCTCAAGACATCATCTCCTTATCCCTAGAAATTGGGGATAACAACTTCAACCCAAATCACCCTGTAGCCAAAGGAATAGATAGCAAACAAGTGTACTTCAATGCCAACAATGTACAACCGTTAAGGCACACTTTTCCAAGAACATAACAAATCTGAAATAACTTTATTATAGCAAATTTTAAGGGCAGAAAATCTGCTCTTTTATCATCAAGGTGTCTATTAAAGCACTTAACAATTTCGGCAATGTAATATGTAAAATCAGCATGAACAACAAGTGTTGGTATCCACCCAATCATGAAGATAACACAAGCTGAAATCAAATCTACAAATACACAATACTTGTACAGCAGAAATCTTCATATATATATATATATATATATATATATATACAACTTACAAGAAATAAAGTACAAACACATACCACAACTTTCTCACAATGTTGGTACAAGCCAATCACTCCAAAGACTAGCTAGGGAAACCATAGAAAACCCTAGCCACCAACTTCTCCTAGCTAGGGAAACCATAGAAAACCCTAGCCACCAACTTCTCCTAGCTAGGAATCACTCTTAACCAAAGTTGGTCACTCCACCAAGGATCCCCAACAAGCTAACATCAACATTGACAAGACCTCCTTGGCACATGCAATACGTCTCCTTCTCTTCTCCTCTTCAACAAGCATAACAAGTAGCACTAGGGTTTCCAAATGCCACAAAACCCTAGTCTTCTTCGCTCACAAGAGCTACAAGATACAATGCTATCTTTGCCCCTCTGGGTTTATCACAAACCCTAGCTTCTTTACCTCCTTAGGGTAAAATCCTAACACTGGAATTTCTCTTGAACTTCCTCCAAGAACCCTAAAGCTCCAAGACAAAGAGAGATAATACAATGAAAAGTACACAAGAGAGAGAGACTAGTGTGCTCCATTCCTCACATCTCTAATACAAGTGTGTGATTGAATGAATGAATGAAAAGACTCTCTCCTCCCTCTATTTATATGAGAGGTGAGGGAGGCCAACAATATAAAGTGGACCTAGTCCACTAGAAGCAACCTATATAATCATAAGGTGGGCTAACACATGGAGCGCTCCAACTCCAAGCAACACATGTCAAGCTCCAAGGTGAATATGTACAACAAGTATGACTCCAAGGCATGAGGGCTCCATGATGTGTCCAATGTTCCTCCTCCAAAGGCCTCCTAACGCTCCACCACTCCTCTTAAGCCATGTGTTCCTTTGAGTCCAACCCACCTACATGATCACTCCTCAACCCAAGCATCCTCAAGTCAAATACAAGCCTCCATGCCAGCAACTAAGTGTGTCTGTGTTATTTAGGGATCAACACCCTCCTTCAAGATGCACAACACTCCTCGAAAGCAAGTCGTCCTCCAATCAACCAACCAACCTCCAAGTGCCAACTAACTAAAGAAGTCACCAAGATCCATAGGTCTCCATCGATCCAAAGAAGAATGTCACACAAGCATCAAGAAAAGGTCTATAGCAATCAAAGAGAAAGCCAACTCCAATGTGTAAGTCCATCACGGAACAACCAAAGGTCATACATACACCATGCACCCCACATCACATGAAGTACCCCTAAGCAGAGTGTAAACACTTTAGGAGTAACCCTGAAAGCTAACAAACATTCCATCTATAAACAAGTAACTACCATCCATTTTTTACTCTAAAGTTTACTGATTCAAATCTGGTTTCTCATTTATTAGCACACCCCTACTCACAACACAATTTGTACAAGAATCCAAAAAAATATATGAATTTGCTTAGTCAAAATAGCTTACAAACAACAATTTTCTACTTGTGGCTCAATTCTACTCTTCTTTTCTTCTAGAAACTACCCTATAAGCAATATAACCCCAAGATTTTCAAGTGACTTACCTTTGGTTTTATATTCAAAACATAAATTGTTGTGCGCTTACTCCCAATTTTTATCTCGAAGTGACTTTTCCTACAAAATACTCTTTGCCATCCTTATAATCAATTTGTTTCTTCTTTCAATGCCAACTATATTCCTTCAAATTCCTTCTTTCTTGCAAAAGTCGAGTCCATTTGCTATAGATTCCTCTATTATTTTTATGAAGAGTCCTTATCCTTCTGCTAAATTCATCTTCATATGCAACATTCTATTTCTTAAATACACCTAATGCATCTAAAATTTCCTTAAGAAAGTGAATCAACATGTTCAGTGATAAGCTATCAACAAAAAGCAAAAAAACACTTCTCACCCACCAATGTTGGTGTATTCAATGAACTGCATATCTCCACGTGCATAAGTTCTTGTTATCGCACAGTTTGTACTTGGATGTAAAGGAAAGGTAAATGAAGACAAACTGGCATAATGGGAGACTATGCTATCACTGTCACCTCAATAGGATATCTCTTTCTATTTAGGGTGGTAGGCCCAGGGGAGACGTCCCCAGTGACCTGGGGTTTTGAGAAGGCAAAGGTTTAAGGCCAAGTAAAAGTTTCCCTCTCACAAGTCACCACCGATCAGAAAGTCCAGCTAAACAGCCAATAAAGATAATAACAACCAGAAATGTACATGCCCAGAACAACGCAACATGAAAACTATATTTGCAAGGTCACTTGCTGGTTAGTACTTCATATAATCAGGGACTTTCTCAAATAAAGCAATTGACTAATATATTGATGAAGTAAGCAAAATGTATAGTAGCAATTATTGCAATACGATACTTCACAATAAATACTTTAAAGAAGCTTCACAATGAGCAAAATGATTAATCATCAATGTTATAATACCAACTTTCATTAGAAGCAAATAATACCACGCATTAGTCAATCTCTCAATTGCTTAAAGAAGCTAAAATGTTGCAAAGTGTAACTATAAACAAATGGATAATGGCAGCAATAGGGTTAGCAAGTCAATCTAAACTAGGGTTAGAAGGTATTAGTAGTTGTTCAAAGATTTTGAAGGTTGTGATCAAAAGACTCAAGCAAAGAAGTCTAAGACCAGTGCATTCATAGGGCAGATGGAGTCAAAAATTGCGGCAAGAGTTGAAGGAGCAATACGATAATGGTAGGGCCAAAGACAAGAGGAATTTGATGGTGAAGTGTTGGTAAGCCAAGGCTTCAACCATCAACCCTAAGGGAAAACGGTTTACTAAGGTGTAGGTAACCCTAGGCCTTAGCACGTTTTCCTCCTTTAGCTCAATGACAAAGTAAAAACGGCTAGGGTGAAGAAAAAATGGTAGGGTGTTGCAATGGCAAGGCCCTAGCAATGTCTCCAACAAAAAAAAACAGCACCTTGGCATAATCTAGTAGGGAATTAAAATAAGGACACCAACATGTGCTTATTTCCTAGGGTTTATTCCAGCAATTTCATTAACAAAATGCAAGTAAAACACTATAATCATTCAAGTAAAGGAAGGATTGCAAAAATTCACTTACATTTACCAAGTATTCATCAAGCCAAACCCTAGTTGTAAACCTTCCACCAAGAAAAATGCTAAAGATAACCAAAATTAGCCTCCTTCAACAAGTGCACACTAGCAAATTTCAGCCAAAAACCCTAGAAGGGCGCAAATTTCAGACCTCACACAAGTGTGAGTGAAAGATGATCTGATAAAGAGAGTTTTGGCTCTCTATTTATACAATAGCAATGACCTTAATTTTATTTTTAGGTCACAAAAGGCCGACATGGCCAAAAATACATTAAAACTTTGTTTTACATTAAATGTCATAATTAAAACCCTAATCAAGCATAAAAGGTGACATCATGCCCTTTTAGGGTGACGTAAGGCCCCTTAAGGGCAACGTTGGCCTCCTGGAGCAAAACGTTAGGCCTCCTTGGGCCTTCGGAAACTGCCACACGTGCCACTTGGCACAAAACTGCCTCAAAAAACATCTATAGCGTTGGATGACGTCATAAGGTGTCCTGGGTGACGTCATGGGCCTTCCAAGGCCAACAACCTGGTGGAAAGGGCACAACCCCCCTAGGTACAGGTCTATTGAGTTACCTCTGGTGGAACGTCCTCCTCTTCTCCGGTGCAAACCCTTTGATCTGTCTTTGCCCCCTGCTGGGGTCTCAGCATCCATCTGATGGGATTTCAGCCCCATGGAGGTCCGAACTAATCATCTCCCCATTTGTACCTGTCCATAAGGGTACCTGTCCATCGGGTATGGTCCTACACATCAACAGATACGCCCTCCATGGGGCTCATAACTCACAGGAATCATAGCAATGTCAATCACATCTAATCATCAAGTTTATTAAACATGTGCATAAAACCACTTTCACCCGAACAAGTGCTCAAAGACATTATACTAATCTACAAGCCAAGTTTGGAAAAAGTGACAGTGCGTCCTATTGGGCTAATGCTCACTATGTTGATTTTTCATAAGCATTAGGTTAAGCATGTAGTTCATTTCAATTTCATCATGTCTTAACCATAAACAAGAATTGTTGCAGCAACCAAGATCACAAGAAGAAACACCATGCACAAGAACACAAGATATATCCTGGGAAACCCTTCTCAACAAGGGAAGAAAACCTAGCCAAATCCTTTGCTATATTCTTCAAGATAAAGACCTTTCACCACCAAGACTGACTTAGCACATAAGAGGGTGCTTAAGCCCTAGAAGACTAGCACCCAAGAGAGGTGTGCACCTTTTCCAAGTAGATGTATTTGTTGTAATTTCCAAACACACAAGGAAGATACGATTCTACAATGGAGAACCATCTCTTACTTATACTAGACTTGACCAATCAACAAAGGCATCTATTGGCTCAATAGGGCCGACCTAAGTCAAATATATTATTATTATTATTAAAATAATTAATATTAATATTAATTATCTTTTACATTTAATATTAAACATATTAAGGTGGGGACGATCTGTACCCTTTACATAACAATTAGGGTTATAGGTAGGTCTGACTCTTGAACAATATATAGCAAAGGATCTGATACACCCACTAGTGCTTATCCACTTGGGGCACATCCATAGGGATGTCATAGCTATGATTCACTGCATTATACAGAAGAACCAGGTCTTCATACGTTCGCCTGTGCTCGTCCACAGGCACGTCCACTCTACAAATCTTCTTTCCCACTGCCACCGACAGGAGAATCATCTGGAATCTTCAGAGGAGGCTATCACATCATCTTCATTTCTGTTCACATGACGATGTGTCGGGCACTTTTGGGATTTCACACGTTCACCTTGTACTCAGCCACAAGCACATCCTAACTCAACAGATCGCTTTTCCACCGAATAATCATCTGGAGTTCTTCTCACTCTCTGAAAGGAGGAGGTCATCTCTACGTTCCTAACTCAGTCTCAGGCAGGAACCACGTACCCTTCTTAGGGGCTTTCTCTCAGGTTTGTAAGCTGAGAGAAAGACTCACATAGCTGCTATGTTCCACATCTCACAAGTTTGTAAGCTGGAGGATGTCTCCCATAGCTGCATTCATCAACAGTCCCTCTCAGCTAGGGAGGCATTCTCCATCAGGCCAAGTTTCTCACGGAAATACTCGAACTTTGTCTTGGCAAGTGGTTTAGTGAAGATATCTACAATTTGTTCATGAGCAGAAAGATATTGTACATGAATTGTCTTCCTCTGCACCATGTCTCTGATATAGTGATACTTGATTTCAAAATGTTTTGATTTGTCATGAAATACTGGGTTCTCGGAGAGCTTTACATAGTTATGGTTGTCACAATGAATAATCGTCGGATCCATCTCATGATTGAACAAGTCTGTCAAAATTTTGTGAAGCCATACAGCTTCACGAACTACCATGCTCAGTGCAATGTATTCTGCCTCTGTTGTACTCAAAGCCACAGAGCTTTGTTTTTTGCTGCACCAAGAAACCATGGTTGATCCTAGGGTGAAGCAGCTACCTGAGGTGCTCTTTCTGTCTACTGCACTTCCTACCCAATCTGCATCGGCATATCCTTCCAGACTTAGGTCCACATTTGTTGCATATCTTAGGCCATAACCAATTGTGCCTTGTAAGTATCTCAATATGTGTTTTGTAGCTATCCAATGTGTTTGTCTTGGTTGGCTCATAAACTGGCTAAGCACATTTACTACATAGCAAATGTCTGGTCTAGTGTTAACCAGATACATCAAAGATCCAATAAGATGTTGATATAAATGTGGATCTACGTCTCCTGGATCAGTGTCATTCATCTTCTTTAAGTCCATTACCATTGGAGTAGGCATGGATTTACAATCTGTCATTTTGAATCTTTTCAGTATCTCCAAAGTATATTTTCCTACGCTTAGGAAAATCTCAGCTGATCTCTGCCATACTTCTAGTCACAAGAAATAATGCATTTGGCCCAAATCCTTCATTTCAAATTTAGCAGTTAATGTCTGCTTGCATTCAGCAATGAGTCTCTCTGAACCGATGTTGAAAAGATCATCCACATATAGAACTAGAATCAAACACTCATTGCCATCAATGTGATAATATAAGTTTGGGTCGGTTGTGCTTTTGTTGAAACCCAAACTCATCAGGAAACCATCCATTTTCTCGTACCAAGCACATGGTGCTTGTTTTAGGCCGTATAGGGCTTTCTTCAATCTGCATACATGAGATTTTCCGTTGTGTACAATAAATCCTTCTCGTTGTTCAATATAGACTTCTTCCTCAATTTCACCATTGAAAAAAGTTGTCTTTACATCCATCTGATGTAGCTTCCAACAATGGAAGCAGCTAGTGCAATGATGGATTAAATGGAGGTATATCTGGCTACTGGTGCAAAAGTCCCGTCATAGTCGACTCCCTCTATTTGTGAGAACCCTCTAGCCACAAATCTTGCTTTATATTTTTCAATGCTTCCATCAACAGGATGTTTGATTTTGTAAATCCATTTGGAAGTTAGTACGGAGTTTCCTTCTTATCTTGGGACAACATCCCATACATCATTCTTTAGTATAGATTGATATTCTTCAGTCATGGCAGCTTGCCATACTTGCTCACCTGAGGCTTCTCCATGACAAGTTGGTTCCGAATCAATAATGTGAGTCATTGTTGAAAGGTAGCTTGAGAATCTCTTAGGCCTCTTGCTTTCTATGGTTGCTCCTTGTGGAGCTTTATGCCTTTCTGCTTCTTCTAAAGTTTGGCATGCCCAAGTAGATCTTTTATGTCCAACTGTGATGTCTCTAGGTATATTACTTGGGGCAACCGAATCTGCTGGAGGAACTGGATCAACTGGTGTTGTTGGCTCATCTGGAACAATATTTGTCTCCCCTCTGAATAGTTGAATGAGGAGAAGGTATTGTTTCACCATCTATTTCCATCTGCACTTCTCTGGATTTCTGGAAGGCTACTTCTTCTTCAAAAGTAACATCTTTGCTTACTTCAATTTGTCTCTGACCTGGGATGTAGATTCGATATGCTTTTGAGGATTCACTGTATCCTACAAATGTACCCTTTCTTCCTGAAGGTTCTAGTTTTGATCTCTTTTCTTTGGGTACATGAAGGTACACTGGACATCCAGATATTCTGAAGTGTTCTATCCCAGGCTTCACCTTGGTGAAAGCTTCTTCTGGAGTAATGTTCTTCAAGATCTGATGAGGACTTCGGTTTTGAACATATATTGTTGTCATACATGCTTCTGCCCATAGAGTCATGGGTAGGCTCTGACCATGTATCATTGCTTTAGTTGCCTCAATGATAGTTATGTTCTTCCTTTCAGCAACCCCATTTTGTTGAGAATTGTATGGAACTGTGAGCTGCCTCTTGATCCCTGCTTCAATACAAAAACTGATAAATTCTTTTGCGGTGTATTCTCCTCCATTGTCTGAGCTCAATACTTTGATTTTTCTTCCAGTCAGATTTTCAACCTGAGCTTTGAATTCTTGAAACTTGGCAAGGACTCCATCCTTGTTCTTCAGAAAGTTAATCCAAGTTTTCCTAGAGTGATCATCTATGAAGAGTACATAGTACAAGTACCCATTTAAGGATGCAATGATCATTGGCCCACATACATCTGAACGTATCAAGTCCAAGATTTCCTTGGATTGGTTATTACTGTTAGTAAAGGAACCTTTAACATTTTTACTAGGGGCACAACCTTTACAAACACCTTCATGTTGGATCTGGATCTCTGGTAGACCTGTTACCATTTTCCCTAGAGCTGGAAGAGCTCTATAATGAATGTGAGCAAGTCTTTTGTGCCATAACTCACTTAGGCTGATAGTGTCATGTAGTAAGGCTTGAACTGGTTTGATGGTCAACTTGTATAAGTTGTTTTCTCTGACGCCAATTACTTTGGAAGAGCTTATATGAGAGTCTTTGTGCCATACAAGGACTCTCTTCTGAGAAAGTTATTTTGTAACCTTTGTCTTCAAGGGCCAAAATAGAGACAAGGTTTCTCTTCATTCCTGGTACATATAGAACCTCTTCTAATTTGAGTTGCATATCTGAATCTAGTTGGAAGGTGGAAGTTCCAACTCCTCTCACGTTATATCTAGCATCATCTCCAAGGACAACATGTAGATGTGTCTCTTTCTCAATGAAGTGTGTTAGATGATTTCTAATATCGATCATGTGCCTAGAGGCACCACTGTCAATTAGCCAAGTATTATCATTGATAGGAACCATACCTGAGAGTGCTGAGATGTTGATGTCTTCATTGCTTTGGAGTTTTGTGCTGAGCTTGCTTCCCATCATGAATTTGCTCATCTTCACAAACCCTTGTCAACTAGGCTAGAAAACCTAATGCCTAGGCTAGGCTAGCACTTTTAGGTTTTGTTGGGCTTATGACTGCCAACAATAAGCCTTTAAATATGATAACCTTTGTGGAGCTTCTTCAAGAAATTCTCAGAAATATAATTCAGAATTTTCTGCAGAATTTTGACGAAACCCTTAGGGTCAAAATTTTGAAAATGCTCGGAATTTAGATCTGAGACTTGTTGGAGGTACGCTGAAGGAGGTTGTACCCTTCTATGTCTTTTTCAGCCCAAGTGTTCAAGTTTTGAGTGGTGAAACTTCTCTGAAAAGGAGGCCATACGGATTTTCTGGAAACCCTAGGAGGGTTGTATGGTTTCTGCAAATGAGAGAGTAAAGGAGCTGGAAAATGCTTGTGCAATGGGATCTTCAAGACCTATGCTCGGATACCATGTTGATTTTTCATAAGCATTAGGTTAAGCATGTAGTTCATTTCAATTTCATCATGTCTTAACCATAAACAAGAATTGTTGCAACGACCAAGATCACGAGAAGAAACACTATGCACAAGAACACAAGATATATCCAGGGAAACCCTTCTCAACAAGGGAAGAAAACCCAGCCAAATCCTTTGCTATATTCTTCAAGAGAAAGACCTTTCACCACCAAGAATGACTTAGCACACAAGAGGGTGCTTAAGCCCTTGAAGACTAGCGCCCAAGAGAGGTGCACACCTTTTCCAAGTAGATGTATTTGCTGTAATTTCCAAACACACAAGGAAGATATGATTCTACAATGGAGAATCATCTCGTACTTATACTAGACTTGACCAATCAACAAAGGCGTCTATTGGCTCAACAGGGCCGACCTCTCTAAGTCAAATATATTATTATTATTATAATAATTAATAATAATATTAATATTAATTATCTTTTACATTTAATATTAAACATATTAAGGTGGGGGCGACCTGTACCCTTTACATAACAATTAGGGTTACAGGTGTTAGAATATAGAAGATGGTGTGCTCGTTTTACCATTGACGATACCCTCGTCACCCAACCACAGGCCGAAGCCTCCCTCCGAGCACCTTAACCTTGACTGAGAATTCCTCCGGAAGCAAACCCTAGGCTAGATAGCCAAACAAGGAGCAGCGCATCAATCCCCAAGGATAGCGCATCACAAAAGCTGATCAGATAGTCCCAAACCCTAACCAAGAGATATCCATGCCAATACTGAAACTAGCTTCTGCTGCARCTGCACCTGCAACCCTCCTCCAAACCTACGCACCAATTGCAACTGCAGTGCGCACCAACTGGGAAAACTGCAGTCCTGAGATACTGTCAAATGAGAACTGGCGCCCTGTATTTATAGTATTCCTGCCAGTTTGTTGGGGCCGACTTCTCCTTCTGGGTATGTGTTTGTTCAGTATATTATTATTAATTCTGGTCGACTTCTTCTCTTGGAGGCTAATAGCCTAATATAAATTTTCTTCTTGAGCCGACAAGGCTTCTAGGGTTATTAGCCAACTCATTAGGGTTTCTCTTGCTTTCCGGAGTCTTCTATTCTCGTCAGGTTCACACATGGGGGTAAATACCTCCCGTAGCTACCATAATATTAACAACAGGTAGGTCTGACTCTTGAACAGTATATAGCAAAGGATTTGATACACATCCATAGGGATGTCATAGCTGTGATTCATTGCATTACTACAGAAGAACCAGGTCTTCACACGTTCACCTGTGCTCGTCCACAGGGACGTCCACTTTACAGATTTTCTTTCCCACTGCCACCGACAGGAGAATCATCTGGAGTCTTCTCGTCAACTCTGCTGCTCAGAGGAGGCTATCACATCATCTTCATTTATGTTCACATGACGATGTGCCCAGCACTTTGGGGATTTCACACGTTCACCTTGTGCTCAGCCACAGGCACGTCCTAACTCAACAGATCGCTTTTCCACCGGATAATCATCTAGAGTTCTTCTCACTCTCTGAAAGGAGGAGGTCATCTCTACGTTCCTAACTCTGTCTCAAGCAGGAACCATGTACCCTTCTTAGGGGCTTTCTTTCAGGTTTGTAAGCTGAGAGAAAGACTCACATAGTTGCTATGTTCCACATCTCACAGGTTTGTAAGTTGGAGGATGTCTCCCATAGCTGCATTCATCAACACATTGGATGTGGGGTGTTTCAGGGAGAGATCAAATCCAAGCCATGTGAGTGGATGAAGTGGATAAGGGATGCCTGGGCAAGGGGTGCAGTGATAGCAGGGAAATGCATAGCTTACCTGTGGGTGCCTCTGTAGAGGGTGAGCTGCACCTGTCATGGATGCAAATGTTTCCAAGCCCATTCATGCCTTTTGTCTTTTTCTTATTGCTTTTTCTTCAAGAAGCTAGTTAAGGGACACTGCCCTGGCATAGTGACTAGTGGTGGCAATGTTACCCACAAGTATTTCACGGAAATGAGAAGGTTGGCTCGTGATGAGACCCCCTTTCTCTTGGCTATGCCACCAAGAGCCACTACCATGGCTTGGTGTCCAGTTGTTGGTAGTGTCATACCGCTACATGCCCATGGCCCTAATAGGTTGGCTCGTGATGAGACCCCCTATCCTCTAACTAGGTCTTGTTTTATCATTTTTTATGGGTGCCTCTGTTTCTTGCTGAGAAGCTTTTTACTGCTTTCTCGGGGATCCCTGGGCGAAGCATCTCAAGGTTTCATTCTTTGGCTTTTATCTTTTTCCATCTACTTTTACCCTCTGGGCCTTTAGCCCCTTCTTCCCACAAGGTAAGGTACGACCCTTAAATATTTGGCCAACCCAATGGCCTGACTAGTGTAATGGGATGGATGAGCGAGAGAAAAGTGGAAACTGGTAAGTATGGTGGGAGTGAACGATGGCTTCTCATAAATCCCCCCGGTGGCAACTCAAAACCTATAGGCACAAGCTTACTAGGGCATCCTGTCATTCCCCCCAGATATGGTCAAGTGGATAGGTATAAGATCCAAGCACTCGTTAGAAACAAAAAGAACTAAATGCACATATTCAAAGGTTTTGAGGATCAGAGTGACACATACCATGATACCCAGACTCATTACCTCATGGAGCAAGATCCACTTCTGCTACAAGACTAGGTCGAGGTGATGGATGTTGTTGTTGCTGACAAAGTGGAGGCGTTGAAGAATGAAAAGATGGGCCCTCCAGGGCCATGCTTAAGTTGATCTGGCTCTCGGTACTCCATGTCTAGGACTTGTGGGCCTCGAGACATAATCTCCTTAGTTATCCCTAAACTAGGGGATAACAATTCCAACACTATGTTTTCTCTCCAAACTTTTCTTATATCAAAAAATCCCTTGTCCTTCTTAGCCAAACATGTTGCACACACCCCTTCCTCTTACTTAGAATAGAAGACAAACCATCAACCATCTTTAACCTGTTCAAAAGTTAGAGATAATAAGAATAAAGATACCCATAACTCGGATGCCAAAGCAAACCAACATTAAAATCAACACTAGACACCTTCATTTGATAGTCTCTCACTACCAAATCTTGAAATTTGTACAACAAATGTTGGTCCATTTTCCAGTGAGCAAGTCAAAATCACCCAAAGTATCTACACAACAGATGCCATTAAACAAAAACAGATATGTCTAACGAAAATTATAGCCTAGATTTCTTCCCTTATCGAGCATTTAATAGAACAAGAAATAGACAATCAATCTCATTAACATTCATCACATAGTACATATATAGTTCTAAGGAGAACCCTCATGGGAAATAAAGTCCATTTATTATTAATCTTAAAGAATGTAGATCAATCATTATATTGCAAACCTACACGACTTGGGATTCCACATCCACAATGTTGTGTTTCATTGTTCACAATGCCTAGTACTCCTTGTAGCAAGTCGAGGCCAATCCTTTCCACAAGGTACTTCCTTGTGCTTCTTAAATGCAGCAACTTTCTAAGTCAGTTGCGATCCTTCAATCGACTTCCATAGTCCAAATGTCTAATCTCCAACCCCAGTCCTTCCTACAATCCACCTTCTTACAGGCCATCTCCAAGAATCAATTAGATTGGTTAGATTTCTCTTGCATCCCTTTAGTTATCAAACATTGAACTTCCCTTTCGTAACCAACGCCAACTCTCCAATGGACTCAACCTGGTCATCAAATGTCACATAAACATTCCCTCCTCATTGACAATTGTCTAATTGACATAATATTGTTGACAAGGCTCCCACTCGTCCTTCAATCCACGCCTTTCATCAAATCTGGTCAACCTCCCATTCTAGTTGTGAATGTATACGCACTAGCTCCACTAGTCAACTTCATCGTCAATCTTATTTTAGATGATTCTTCTTTATCAATCAATGGAATTGATTCAATCAATTTTCTCAACCAATCCTACCTCTAGTCTCTAGACTTCTACTCAGTCAAATTTTGAATCAAACCTCCCCTTTTGGGAGATTCTTTGTCCCCAAAAACTTCTCAGTTCTGAAGAATATGAGGAAATTTGTCGTTCACCTCCTCTAACATACACCATTTTGATTTTGTAGGAGCTTGGCTCTTCAACCCAATTCTTTGCAACTCTTGTTTACCCCTGTGAGTTTCACAAAGCTTCTTATGAAACATAGCACCTTGTTCCAACTGAATCTATGTGAATTTTCCAAACCCTAGGTGACTGTTGTCCTATGCTTCTTTATTAAATAAACCAGATCTTGAATTTACTCAATAACAAAAATAAAAATTTGAGCATGCATCAATCACACAAATGGCTAGAAATTACAGCGGAAGCATAAAACACGAAACAAGAAATTTGTCCTTCAAATCAACTTATCATTAATGACTCAAAACTTACAAGGACACTTCAAAAATGAGGTTTTCTTCCTACTGAATCAGAAAATTGCAAAATAGGTCTGAGAAACTTGCAGTACGACTTTACGGTATTGTCTGTATGATTGTGCCAAATTCACCATGCGGATGGATCTGCAACCTGCAATCACTGTTGAGCTACTCTTCTCACTATTGCATTGTTTTCTCCTTTCCTCAACCTCTTTCTTCACCTTCTGAAAAAACTCTCTTCACAAAGAATGAATGTGCCTTTACCCTCTACCTTGACTTTGCTTTATACTTTAGCTAAAACCCTAATCTCTTGATGAGATCAACAGTTGAGATTAATCTAAATCACTATTGCATTAAAAATGCACTTTATTACACTCAACAACGAATTAAAAGACTTTCACTTTATAAATAAAGTGAATTACAAAATAGATTCGACTAGGACAACTTCACGCACTTTTGACACAAAACTTGTGCAGAAGTTGTTGTCGAAGATACAAACATCAACACTCCCTCTTAGCGAGGAAGGAATTCTGCACCAGTCCAAGTTTGTCCCTGAATGCTTCAAACTTCCCTTTTGCTAAGGGCTTGGTCAAAATATCTACAACTTGTTGATCTGTGGGTACATACTAGAGCTTCACTGCTCCTTTTTGAATCATGTCTCGAATGAAGTGATACTTGATCTCTATGTGCTTGAGCCTATCATGAAATACTGGATTCTCGGAGAATTTGATACAACTCTCATTATCACAGTAAATGTCTGTGGGATCCAACTCCTGATCAAATAATCCTGGTAGTAACTTGCGAAGCCAGATGGATTCATAGCTAGCAGTATTAGCTGCCATATACTTTGCCTCTATTAAGATAAGTGCCATTGAAGTCTACTTCCTACCGAACCAGCATATCATTGTTGATCCCAAGCTAAAGCAGCATCCTGAGGTGCGCTTCATGTCTACTGCATTGGCTGCCCAATCTGATTTTGTATACCCCTACAACTTCACCTCACCATCTCCAAGATATCTCAGCCCATACTCCACTGTGCCTCTCAAGTATCTAAGCACATGTTTTGTTGTTACCCAATGCTCCTACCTCATCTCTACCATGAATTGGCTCAAGGTGTTCATTGCAAAACATATATCTAGCCTAGTGTTGACCATATACATCAAGGAAACTATCAACTCCCTATACAATGTGGGATCCACCATATCAGAATCTGAAGTATTGACCAGTTGAACCAAAATTTGTCTCTAACTGATGAAAGATTGCAAAGAGTTGCAAGACCAATTTCCTCATCTTGTTCTCACCTCGTCAAGGTATGGCAAGGGTCCCCACTAGGAAAGTTATCAAGTTCAAAAGAGTATCATGTTATCATTTGAAAAATGCACGGTATCATGGATAAAATTGTTGTGCTTAATATAAAATGGTTGCAAGATGTTATATGGCAAAACCATTTTATAAAAGTCATGTCTATGTTGAACTTCTCACTTGATAACATGGGTTGATTTTGATTAATATATGATATGCTCATCAAATGTGTAGTGTAGTGAACAAAACTGTTGTGTTTTACATCAAAAGCTTGGCATGAAGTCATCACAATGCAACATGATCCTTGGGTGCGATATATGCCAAAATCTTCACAAGGTCTAAACGAACAATCAAGATATTATCCTTCAACATATGATAAATGGCTGACATGGTTATTGTTATAAAGTGTTTCGATATAGCATAATTATTATATTATATGATCCTTGGCATATTAATCAACGACATAACATAGGTTTTGAGTTGGTTACATTGTATATTGGAAACATTTGAAAGTTGGCGCATACCCATCATTTGACATACGCTAATATGCAACCCATGACTGCGCACATTTATGGTAATGGAGTTTGTGATCATTAATGCATGGAAGCTGCAATGAACGAAGGTGATAGACAGCAGTTTGAGTGCTCATTCGACTGCTAGGGTTTGTAGTTCATGCATTTTCGAGCTGGCTTGGCATTGTGGAGAGCATACCCATGCACGGAAGCTAAAAAACATCAACTCATTTGATGTTGGCATAATGAATTCTCCAGCATATAAAAGACCGGAACCTGTGGCTCGAGTTCAAGAACAACTTGGCCCCTTCTCTGGCAACAGTATGTCGATTTCTCTGCTGTAAATGAGAATTTAGTGCTATAGCTCGTTTTCATTGATAAATGCATTATTTCACTCTTGTCTGAATTTGTAAAACCCCTCCCCACTCTGCATTTCGACCCCATAGTCCTGTCCATCGCTCAGCAGTTTAAATTTGGTCTTTTCATTAGTTTTTATCATGCCCACACTGTTAGAATGCACCCAGAAAATTTATGCACGAATTTTGCAAGGAAATATGGTTCTGGTTATGGTTTTTAATCCATGGCTGATTTTTTACATATGTCTACATGAGCAGAGCTGCTGTACCCATCTTTACTTCAGTTGCCCTCCACAATTTCGCCCTTCAAACACCAGTTATTTGCTTGACCTGTCATATGAAGAATTTAACGAACAGAGCAATCTCTGCCTATCATAAATGCACCCCCCTGTCCCTCCTATTTCATCCAAAGAATACCTCTGCGATGCAAAAGAAAAATGGTGGCCAGTGTTGAAATAATGTAACTGCAAAGAGTATTCTTATTATTATTTGATATATTATTCATTGGATCAATCCCCATTGTGGATTGATCATGTCGGTTATTGTAATAGGACCAAATCCCCTTTTGCGGATTGGTCAAAAGACAATTGTAATAAGCAGAATAAGAAGTCTGCCCCAGCAAATATTAAAGAGACCCAGAAATATAACAAAGGTGGGTTTACCCACCTAGTTTGAGAAGTCGGCCCTGCCAGTGAAGAGACACTTCACACGTGCCAGACTTGTATAAATAAAGAGGCCAGCGCCTCACTTAAACACACAACTCACTTGCTCATTTTGAGAGACAAGTTAAGATCTGCTGCTGGAGAAGAAGGAGAGAGAGAGTGGCGCATATCTGGGAGAGGACTTTCTGTATTAGCTTAAGAGATCTCTTGGCATTGTATTGGCTATCTATATTAA
>ML789976.1:151837-175838 GCA_009831015.1 Picea engelmannii | reverse complement strand
CATGGCACTCCATGTGGACTTCTAGAGGCTACACCCTCTAGAAACACTAGGGTCAACTCCCATAGTGTATGACATCAAGAGTCAACTCCCTTGACATGTCCTCATGTGCTCTCCACATGGGACGTTGGGTTATAAGCCCAACTACACTTATTCCTTCTCGAATAAGTGTTCCACTTATCCCTTCTCGAATAAGTGTTCCACTTATCCCTTCTCGAATAAGTGTCCTCACAGATCAACTCAACTCAATTCACAGAGGAGTATGATCTAGAGAAAGTTTGTCACACATGGCACTCCATGTGGACTTCTAGAGGCTACACCCTCTAGAAACACTAGGGTCAACTCCCATAGTGTATGATGTCAAGGGTCAACTCCCTTGACATGTCCTCATGTGCTCTCCACATGGGACGTTGGGTTATAAGCCCAACCGCACTTATCCCTTCTCGGATAGGTGTCCCACTTATCCCTTCTCGGATAAGTGTCATCACAGATCAAATCAACTCAATCATCAATTTTCCTCCTCTGGGACTGCTCTCTGTGGAAGTGGCTCCTCCACCTTCTCCTGGAATACACCAATGTGGCCATTCTCCTCAATAATGAGATGATTTACGACATTTGTCATCGTTCTTTGGACATTGAATGTCTCACATACACAAATCTGAGCTGACTTGTTTCACATGTACTTAAAAAAAATATGGGTTCACCAAAGAAAGGAACACCATGGTAATAAGCTCTCTACAATTGGGGGCTTCATGAACAAACCCATTATGCGGGAATAATGCTCCACTCTAGGTTTGATGTGATAATCTCGATGAATTGATTCGAAGTAGTGCCAAGCTTCATCCACTAAGCCAGCATGACTGCAGGCATTTAGAATGGCCAGGAGGGTGACATAATTGGGCTTCAACCCAAGCTGTTGCATTTGTTCAAAGAGCACGAAAACCTCTTTGCTGTCACCATGCCTACCATACCCAACAATGATGGCGGTCCATGAGACAACATTTCTTTCAGGCATTTTATCAAACGCTTGGCGTGCATCCTCAATGGTGTCGCATTTCACATACATATCAACAAGGGCACTTTCCAAAATGATGTTAGGCTCATTCTCGGTTTTGATAATGCAGGCATGTAGTTGTTTGCCCTGGCCCACAAAAACTATGCTTGCACATGCTCTAAGAATGCTCAGAAACGTAAACTTATCGGGTTTCATACCGGACTGTCGCATCTTATTATACAGTCCCAATGCCTCACTGCCATACCCATACAGTGCATATCCCGCAACCATCGCATTCCATGAGACCACATTTCGTTCAGACATTTCGTCAAACAGTTGGCGTGCATAAACCAAGTTCCCCTGAAGGGCACTGCAATTCATTGACGTCCACAGATCCAGATCTTTCAAAGCATTCCACATATACCTTTCAGTACAGAGTTTTTCTTTTGCCATGACTGTTTCTCCCGAAAATGCAAGGTGTGAGAAACGATAGACGTTTAATGTGACTCTAACTCCTCTCTGAGTTTGACCCAAGAAGCGAAAGAACTCCCCATTCTCATCTCTAAATTTTTTTTTTTTTTTTAAAACATCTGCCAAGAATGTTGATTGCAGAATTCAACAGCGTGAAAGAATTCAAAGACTTGGCTGCTGGCACAATTTCCAACTAAATATACCTCTGTACATCAACATTTTCATTTACGTTGGGATATATTGTATCCATGCAATCTCAAGATTCGAAGCCCCGTGGATGTAACATCAATATCACTGACGGGATTGTCTCTCGCCCATCCGATGCCTCTTTTGTCCCAATGGCTGGGTTTATATTTACCTGGGTCCTCCCGTGAGGGAGTCAGCCTAGTCCTGCTCTGATACCATGTTGGTTTTACATCATATAAGATATGATCAATATTCGATGTTTTATTACAATGATGAGTGTTCCATATATAGGGAACATAAGGTGACCATCCATGAAAGAATGCATCCCTTGAATAATCAATAACTATTTATTATTATCATTTACTTATTATATATACTATATTTAATAATCAATAGTAATTATATTATTAGTTATTATCTTTAGAGAATGTCTTCCCGATGTTGTCCAAACATCAACATTTAGGGTCGTCATTATAAGTTCGTCTTGGTCTATGGTATCTCCAATAGCTTCTAGCTGTTCTTTGAATTCTGAGATTCTGGAGAAATATTCTTGAATCATTTCTCCTTTCTGCATCCTTGTATTCTTCAGTTGGGTTCTGAGATTCATCTTCCGGTTTATGTTCTTCCCTTCATATAATCTGGTCAAGGCATCAAACATTTCTTTCGGGGTCTTTTTAGATGACACATAAGGGATCAGATGGTCTTTGATTGAATCTGCAATGATTCTTTTTGCCCTTATTGTGTTCTTTTGATGCTTTGCCTTTTCTACAGCATCTTCAGGTTCCGGTAATTCTTCCTTGACGAATCTTGCTAGATCATTCTCTTCAAGAATGAGGCCAATCCTATACTTCCAGGCACGGAAGTTTTCCACTCCTTCTAACTTATCAACAAGCTTAATGCTTGTAGACATCTTTACCTGGAGCTAGGAAAATGACCGAAAAATGAAAGTGCTCAAAATCAAAATTTGAACTTACCAGGAGATGCGCTTGGCTGAGGCGAGCTGCCTGGTGTGTTTGGATCTGAGAAAATCCAACTTTTGCCCCTTCAAATCTAACCTGCGGATTTTTGGACTGGTGCTTCTGGTACCTCTGGTACTCTGGTACTTCTGGTACTTCTGGTACTGGTTTTCTGGTACTTTTTGGTACTTTGTGAAACTAGGGTTTCACTTTTCGGGAGATCCAACCACTGAAAAGGTACATTGATGATGCCAAATTGATCCTTAGGGGAGGGCGCAACTTTCTATATAGTTTTAGAGCTGAAAAGATTCACTTTTGAAAAACCCTAATTTGCAGGTAGTGCAACAGTGACGTTTTTCCTCTTGCAAAAGATGCTTCCTTCGGCTTGGCTCTGATACCATGTTAATGTTTAAGCCATTATTATAGATGTTTTCATTTCGTTAGATAACAATAGCATAATCCAAGATCACTGAGAAATACACAATCACAAGAGACACAGCATTTATCCTGGGAAACCCTCTAGGGGAAGAAAACCCAGCAAAACTTCATTAATATAGATAGCCAATACAATGCCAAGAAATCTCTATGCTAAAACAGAAAGTCCTCTCCAAGATATGCGCCACTCTCTCTCTCCTTTGCCGGTAACAGATCAGAACTTGTCTCTCAAACTGAACAAGTGAGTTATATCCAAGTGAGGCGCTAGCCTCCTTTATTTATACAATTCTCCAACTAGGTGGGTAAACCCACCTTTATTATATCTCTGGGTCTTCTTATTAACTACTGGGGCCGACTTCTTATTCTGCCTATTATAATTGTCTGTTGACCAATCCGCAAAAGGGGATTTGGTCCTATTACAATAACCGACATGATCAATCCACAATGGGGATTGATCCTATGAATAATATATCAATAATAATAAGAATACTCTTTGCAGTTACAATATTTCAACAATTTCTTGAGGTCTCATCGAAATTTTGACAGGCTATAAACTAGGGTGATATTCCCGCCTATCTCGCCTAGCTTGACGGGATTCGAAAAATGTTTGTGTAAGGATCATTACCATTTCTTGCATCAACATGACCTCCTTCAGATTAGTGATCATAGGCATGGTGATGCGTCTGTAGTCCTCCATTCGAAATCTCTTTAGGATCTCAACTTCATACTTACCCTGCCCAAGGAAAATCTCCCCTAGTCTCTACCAAACCTCCAACCCCAAGAAGTAATGCATCATGCCAATGTCCATCTCGAACCTAGCTACCATATCTGTCTTGCAACTTGCAATGAGCTTCTTTGATCCTATAAGCTAAGTCACATGACACGTCCAAACCTCCCACCGTGTCGCATGTCGGACACAATTCGACCTAATTCGTGTCTAACACTTGTTTAGAACGTGTCATGTTCACATGATATGTGTGTCCTAAAAGCAAGACACATGTCCTACTCAAAAAAGGACCCTGGCTCATGGTTTCTCATGCAAGTTATCGCTATGAGGTGTTTTGGTGTGTAGCTAAGGGTTATTTGTCCTTACTAATGCTATTTAAAGAGGTCCCCACCCCCTCCATTTCACCCACCTTAGTGATTAATGGTAATATTAAGTTCTTAAAGTAAAAGGATGAAAATGAAAGATAAAGGAGAATATCACTTTTTACTTAAATTTTTAACATTACCATTAATTGTTTCAGGATGTTTGAGAGTGATTCCAACCTCATTGGACTTCATATGGAGAAAGTATAATTTTAAGTTTTCTCCCGTCATATTACCACTTTTTCATCTTGCTTCCCGCTCATCCATACCATTACATTTGTCCGGGCATTGGGTTGGCCAATCATTTAAGGGTGGCACCTTGCCTTGTGGGAATTTAGCTCGCCTTCTACAAAGGCACCCACAGGTAAGCCCTACATTTCCCTCCTTTCACTGCACCCCTTGTCAGGACATCCCTTATCCACTTCACCCATTTACATGACTTAGATTTAATCTCTTTCGGAAACATCGCTTTTCCAGTGGACACTAGCCCAATAGGACGCCCTGTCAACCCCTCCAAACTTGTATTGCAGATTTGTATAATGTCTTTGAGCACTTAACTGGGGTAAAAGGAGCTTTATGCACATGTTTAATAATATTGATGATTAGATGTGATTGACATTGCTATGATCCCTGTGACTTATGAGCCCATGGAGGGCGTAGTAGTTGATGTGCAAGATCATACTCGACGGACAAGTACACATGGGGAGATGATTAGTTCGGACCTCCATGGGGCTCAAGATCCCACCAGATGGATGTTGAGGCCCCAGCAGGGGGCAGAAACAGGACAGAGGGGTTTGCACCGGAGAAGAGGAGGACGTTCCACAGAAGCACCCTGGCAAAGCCTGACCTAGGGGGGTTGTGCCCTTTTCATTGGAAAGTTGGCCTTGGAAGGCCTAGGACGTCACCCAGGAGGCTCATGACGTCATCCAGCTTCATGGACTTTTTGGGACACAATCATGGTAGTTTAGCACATGTGGCAGGTTGGAGAAGCCCAAGGAGGCCTAACGTTTTGCTCCAGGAGGCTGCATTTGCCCTAGAAAGGGATAACGTCACCCTAGAAGGGGCATGACGTCTTTCTTTTGCTTGATTAGGGTTTTAATTTATGACATTTAATGTAAAACGGTATTATTGTGTATTTTGGCCTTGTCGGCCTTTTGATGACCTAAAATTTAATTAAGGTCATTGGTATGGTATATATTGAGGGTTTTCACTCTCATTTTTTCATCATCTTTCACTGACTCATTAGTGAGGTCTAAAATGTGCGCCCTATTCTAGGGTTTTGGCTGAAATTGTGAGGCGCACTTGTTGAAGGAGACTATTTTTGGACTATTTTGGCATTTCTTCTTGGTGGAAGGTTTACAACTAGGGTTTGGCTACTTGAATGAATGGTTTATGTAAGTGAATTTCTACAACACTTCTTCATTGAATGGTTATAGTATTATTTACTTGCATTTGCTATTATAATTTGCTGCATTAAACCCTAGGTGACAAGCACATGCTAAGGTCCTTGTCCCATGTCTCTACCAAGTTAAGAGCAATTTTGTTTTGCTAAAGTAAGATAGAGCCTTGCCATAGCAACACTCTTTCTCCACTCTTCTAGCCAGCCGGTTTTTCCTTGTTATTGAGCTAAGAAGGAGGAAGACGCATCAAGGCCTAGGGTTTCTACACCTTGATGAGCCGTTTTCCCCTAGGGTTTGTTTGATGAAGCCTTGCCTTAGCAACACTTCACCTTCTAACTCTCTTGTCTTTGGCCCTATAAATTCTTGCTTAAGCTAGCCGATTTCATCTTGCCAATAAGCTAAAGAAGGAGGAGAAAGCACTAAGGCCTAGGGTTTCTACACCTTAATGAGCCTTTCTCCCCTAGGGTTTCATTGTTGAGGCCTTGCCTTAGCAACACCTCAACATTTAACCCTCTTGTCTTTGGTCTTTTTATTATCATCTAGTCCTTCAACCTTTGCAGCCTCTTTTGACTCCATTTGCCCTAGTAACGCACTGATCTAAGACCTCTTGTATTGAGTACCTTGATCACAAACAATTTCCAAACATTTTTGAACAACCTCTAACTATTTCTAACCCTAGCCTAGACTAATCTTACTAACCCTATTGTTGTCATCACCTTTTTATGCTATAAACACCTCTATGCAGCATTCGTTTTACCTTTAACGCAATTGAATGATTGGTTAAGACATTGTTTCTAAAGTGTTGATATTGTTACATTGATTGCCACTCATCATTAGAGTTTCTTTAGCATTTATTGTGAAGTGATATTGTAATCATTGCTATTTTAGAAATATTGATCTACTTAGTCAATATTATTGCTCAATTGCTTATTATCAGAAAGTCATTGATTATATGAAGTACTAACCAGCAAGTGAGCTTGCACATGTATAGTTTCTTTGTTGCTTTGTCTCGGGCAGGTACACTTCTTGGTTACTGTTTCCGGTCATCTTTTATCTTTATTGGCTATAAGTCGGACTTTCTGATCGGTGGTGACTTGTGAAGGGGAATTTATACTTAGCCTTCAAACCTTTGCCTTCTCAAAACCCCAGGTCACCGGGGACGTCTCCCCTGGGCCTTACCTCCCTAAACAGAAAGAGCTATCCCATTGAGGTGACAGTGGTGGGATAGGCTCAGTTACGCCAGTTTGACCTCTTTTCATCCGTCTTTTACCTTGACTACAAACTGTGTGATAACATTTTGGCATCGTTGTCGAGGAACACTGAGTCAATTCTCCTCAAGACGACACTTTTCGGTAAGCCTTGCCTCAAAAGTCTTTATCTTACAAGCTTACCTGGCGACTCCACTTAGGGTGTTTTCCCTTATCCTTTGATAATTTAAAGCAAATTATCTGGCGACTCCACTAACCTTTTCCCGGGTGACACCTTACTCTCAACTCTGTGATATTTCCAAGTTATGGGATCATGGCGTCGTGGGAACAACTGTATCCAACTATTGATTTCAAAAGCCTTCAAGGATACCCAACCCATTTTGATATAAAATGGTCAAACAACCGTCCAAGATTTTGGGGCCTCCCAACTCCTCACATCGTAAATTTTTTGGAGTATATAAGCGAGGTAGAATTGGGAGAGGAGGATGTTCTGATAAAATTATTCATACTCTCTCTGCCATCCTTCTTGCAAGATTGGTTTAAGGTTTGTTGCGAAGATAGGGGTATATCATCTTTCGTACACCTCATCAGTAGGTTTATTGACTTTACCAAACCACATTGCCAAACGTATGAAGATGCCCTTCAAAATCTCACAAAAGCCTTGGAAGACGAAGGATTCACCACTGAGATTGTAGAAGATCTCAGGAATGTGTATCATGATCAACACCAAGAACCCTCTGATATGAAAGAAGAGATTTATGAAGAAAATTGTCAACCCCTTGAAGAGAAGCAAGATTTTTCCCATGATTCAATAGAATGCAGTGAAACTAGAGAAGTGAATTATGAGGATGAAAGACTGGTAATCGCTCCTCCATCCGACAAAGCTCTCAAAGATCCTATTGTTCCTGCACAAGAAGAAGTAAGCAAGGTGAGTTACTTCCCTTTCCAATTTTTTAAGGATTCTCTATCTTATGATGTGGAAAGTGAAGAAGTGTTGGATTTTCTAAACCCTTCATGTTATGATGAAAATGATGACTTTGTTGATAATATTAATGAGTTCATACATGTCGGGAAGCGTAAATGGGATGTGATTGGATATGATGGGGATCCCATTTACAACATTGAGGGTCATTCCCAAAAGTTGCCTTTACTGTTAATAAGAAATTTGATATTTGGCAACAAGAACATGACATGATTACCAATTTTATTAAGACACCCAAGGATGACTTGATACTATGCTCTCCTAATAATTTTCGGTCATACCTTGAGGACTTTGATGACTATCCCTCTGAGCACTTAGATCTATTCTATGAAGAAACTTATCAACCATCATTCTGCTCAGATCTTAATAAAAGTGAGGAGGTTACTTCCGTGACGCAGGATGCTTGTGATGAGATTTTCCACCTCCCTTTGATTACTTTACCTCGCTATGTCACTGAAGGTATGGTTTGGAAACATGTCCCTTATCCCAAGTCTCCAGTACGACAAAACCTCATTCTGGATTTTAGGGGAAAGTTGAGTACCTCAAGAAGAAGCTTGTTATCACAGTTTTCAAGCTTCCCCTTAAGGAATTGTCAGTCATCCTTTCAGTTCTTACTAATCCCTTCTCAAGCCTCAAGTTGTGAAGACGTCCAAGGTAGCTAGCATTCAGATTCCTCGAGTCGGTCTTTTGAACCTTGAACTTTTCACGATCCTTTTGGGAGATGGATTGAGCACTCTCCTGAGAGTATGTCTTGGCATCACCTTTTCCCTCCCACCCGCCTCCATGGGCTAGATCTTACAGTTTCCATTGATATAATACATTTTCTAACTCATGTTATTGTTGTGCTTAATTTATCACTATTTTGGCTTATGATAAAGCACAAAGGCAGGTATTGTGGGACGTTGTTGGATGGATTTCACTGATCTTTTGACTACATCTAACATCCAACCAACAGGTAAGTAGGTAGGCATTTTTCATTCATTGTATATACCATTGCATTGCATACTAGAGTAGCTTGCTTTCACACTTGTACATATGATTATTTTTATGAACTGGGGTGATATCACCACCCCAAATGATTACTGATAGTTGCTATTGAGATCAAGCAGGTTACAGGTTATACCAGAGATGCTGAGGTTCTCATGCGCTCTACGGTGAGCACATGTCCCCGAGTTGGAGCCAGATGTAATCTCCCACTTTTAGGGATAACTAGGAGATCATGTCTCGAGGCCCACAGGTCCTATACATGGAGTACCAAGAGCCAGATCGACTTGAGCATGGCCCTAGAGGGCCCATCTTTTCTCCCTTTCATCGCCTCCACTTTGTTAGCAGCAGTAGCATCCATCACCTTCGACTTGGTCCTGTATCAGAGATGGCTCTTGCTCCATGAGGTAATGAGTCCAGGTATCATGGTATGTGTCACTCTGATCCTCAAAACCTTTGAAAATGTGCATTTAATTCCTTTTGTTTCTAACAAATGCTTAGATCTTATACTTATCCACTTGACCATGTCTGGGGGGAATGACATGATGCCCTAGTAAGCTTGTGCCCATAGGTATTGAGTTGCCACTGGGGGGATTTCTGAAAAGCTAAGTCACCTGACACGTCCATATTAGGCGAAGTGTCTGTATCCGTGGTGTCATTGAGATGACACACTACGGTACGTACCGGACACAAATTCCACATGTGTCATAAGTGGAGGACATGAAATCCGACCATACCAGACACAAAATCCACACGTGTCGCGATTTTATGACACGTGTCGCGATTTTATGACATGTGTCCCTCGTGTGGGAGCCCGCGGGAGGTAATAAATTGGTTTTTTTTGTTTTTTTTTTGTTACATTTCATTGTTGGTCTTCGTGTGTCTTCACGGCGGAACCTCCTGGCAGCAAGCAACGAGTCAACGACCCTCCTACACCCAACGACCAGCAAGTGAGCAAGTGCAAGGATATTGCTGCGGACCTCCTGGCAGGCTGGCAGTGACTTAGGATCTCTTCAATACTGTTATTGCTGTCCAAAAGGGTCGTTTCCAGGTCAGAAATAATTTAATAAATGATATATCAGTTTGTATTCACTGAGTTTAATGGCTGTTATAGCAGATTGCTTGAGTTGGTAATCTTTTTCAGATGGATGTACATTGTATTTGTTGTTTTTGGCTTCTAAGTTATAATACAAATGAACCTCTTTTCATATTAAATGAAATAAAGGCCTTTGGCATCAAAACCCTTGTTCTTAAATTGCAAACCACATTGGGAAAACATATTAATAAAACAAGCAGCAAACATAGTATTTATATCAGCAAGAAGGAGGGTTGTGGGAATGTGTTAAGGAACTATTTGACGAAATACTTGCAATTTGCAAACTAATGGCATTTTATTTGTTGGAACTTGGCAGGCTGCAGCTGCCCTACTTCATTAAACATTTCAGATTTGGTTTTGAGTCCTTGAGTCAGCATTGAGCAAGAAATCATGGCAGGTAGAGGTCAGAAGAGAGGGGGGAATGCCAATGCTCAAAGACAAAGCTTATCTTCATCAGGTATTCAAGTGCCAATGCTACTGCTAGTGTTGYTGCTGTTTCAAGGGCTGCATATGACCCTGCTGTAGCAAGGAGACAAGCTAGTGAGAAGAAATACCCCCTATGGAAGTATGTCAATAAAAAACAAGGGCAGGGATCAGTCTCAAAGACTTCTAGGGGAGGGAATGTTACTTGGAATTGTAATTTTTGCCACGGTGAGTACACGAGTACCTACTACCGGGTTAAAGGCCATTTATTGGCCCTTCCTTATGGACTTGGACCATGTAAAGTAGTGAGTGCTGAAAAACAAGCGTTGATGGAGATAGAAGATAAAGTTGGTTTGGGGAATGTGGCAGCAATGAGCAACAAACAAAAGAATGAGGATCCTCCTCCTTTCTTGAGGACTCCATCTAGCAGATTTGGGAGTGGGTTTGACACGCCAACACCAAAAAAGAGGGGAGCCTCAACTCTTGGTCCAATGGACAAGATTTTTCAGCAAGAGGAGAGATGAAGTTGATCTTACCATTGCATTTTTTTTCTATCTCAACTTCATCTCATTTAATGTTGCATGGTCTCCTATGTTTGTTGAGATGTGTAGAGCTCTAGTGGAACAAGCTCCAACAGGGTATGTGCCTCCAAGTTCAGAGAAGCTTAGAACCACATTGTTGAGTAAGGCAAAGAAAGAGGTGGAAAAAATCCTATAACCCATTAAATCTACATGAGTCTCATCAGGTGTCAGTATTGTTTTTGATGGATGGACGGATGCAACACGCCATCCACTCATCAATTTCGTGGTGTCTTCCCATAATGGACCGATCTTCTTGAAAGCGGTGGATGCTCTTGGACAGTACAAGGATGCAACATATATGAGTGAATTGTTCATAAAAGTTATTGAAGATGTAGGTGTTGATTCTTGTGTGCAAATTATTACAGACAATGCACCTGTTTGCAAAGTTGTTGGCATAATTGTGGAAGCTAAATATACACAAATATTTTGGACACCGTGTATTGTTCATTCCTTGAATTTAGCACTTAAATCCATTGCTTCAGATGTGACATGGATTGGCACTCTTATTGATGATGCACGCCATATCCGGAATTTTGTACAAAACCATACCAATGCCCTTACAATATATAAACAGTACACACATCTATCATTGTTGAAGATTGCAGATACTCGGTTTGCTTCCTCATTCATCATTCTTAAGAGGTTGAGGGAGGTCAAGGCCGCTCTTGGGGCCACGGTTATTTCAGATCTTTGGTCTTTTTGGAGAAAGACAGATCAAGCTACTTCAAAAAGGGTAAAGGACATAGTGTTGGATGATGGTTGGTGGGAGAGGGTCAATCTTAGCATTAAGATCATGGACCCTATCGTTTCTCTTTTGAGGTTTGCAGACACAGACAAGCCCATCTTGGGAGATGTTTATGAGGGATGGGACTCCATGATTGAGTCTATGAAGACAATTGTTATGGAGAATGAGTCACCTGAGTATGGGACATCAGCAGAGAGCTTATGGTCCACTGTACAGGATATTCTTCTTTCTAGGTGGGATAAGAATTATACACCTTTGCATTGCTTGGCTCATTCATTGAACCCCAAGGTCTACAGTCAAGAGTGGCTCACTATCGGTGTTGGCCCTTCACCCAGATTCCCTCCTCACATGGATGGAGAGATTTCACAAGGGAGAAAGATAGCATTTAGAAGGATATACCACGATAGAACATTGCTTAATGAGATTGAGGCAGGCTTCGTTGAGTTCTCCACTGGCACTAAGAGGTTTGGAGGGTATGATGTGATTGAAGACAAGGGGGTCAAAGAGGCCTATCTATGGTGGGCAACTCATGGGACAGCATGCCCTATTCTACAACAGTTAGCCTTGAGGGTCCTGTCTCAGGTTACTTCATCCTCTTGTTGCGAGAGGAATTGGAGCACATATGGAAATTTGTACAATGTGAAAAAGAGCAGGATTGAGCAATCCAGGGCAGAGACAGTGGTGTATGTGCACACCAACCTTCGTCTTATTTACAGGAAAAGGCAGGAGTGGTTGAARGGAAAGACAAAGATGTGGGATGTCTTTCCTGATGATATGGGTTTGGATAGCAGTATTGAGTTGGCATTAGCCAACATGGATCTTAATGAACTGGTCTTAGAGCTGGTCACTTTTGATGAGGACAATGAGGAGCCTCTTGATGAGTCATCCACCACACCAGCAGGTGGAGCAACAGAGCTTGGATTGGGCATAGAGGAGGAGGAGGATGGAGGACAGGATAGTGGTAGTGATGTTGATTATGACATGGAGGAGGACTATTGACACTTACAATGACTCTAATATCTATGAGACTTGAGTCTATGAGATATGAGATTCCTAGTACCTACCTATTCTGTATCTATATTCTACTCTATTTTGTATTTTGGAGTAGAATTCCCTCAGCATCTATGTAATACATTTTTATTTTGATGACTTAAAGACTAAAGTTAATGAGAAATCTAAAAACCGCTATTTAGTATTTATGGTTCTAACTTCTATTTTATGGTTCATTCACATTGGTTCTAAATTCTAATGTTACATGAACATCATATTCATGATTCATACATGTATCATATCATTGTATAATTTGTATGATTGTATCATGTACATTGTATACGGTATCAGACTATCAGACTTCAGTTTGTCTATGTTCTAACTTCTATGAGTATGATGTTTAGAGATAGATTGATTGATTTGAATTTTGTATGATGTATGAATCTATGATGTATACAGTATGATTGTATCTTTTTCGGAGTATCATTGTATCTGATATCAGTATCACTGATCAATATCTACTATAGTCTATGAATCTATGATCTATCAATATTTTGTCTATTTCAGTAATTTTTAAGTTTTAAGTTTCAATTAAAATTATATATATATAATGTGTCCCCCATGTCCTGATTTCGAGGGTCGTCGTGTCTGTATCGGATACTCGTATTTTCGTGTCCCGTGTCTTCGTGTCAGGTGACTTAGCTGAAAAGTCATTGTCCGCTCCCATCATATTACCACTTTTTCATCTTGCTTCCCGCTCATCCATCCCATTACATTTGTCTGGGCATTGGGTTGGCTAATCATTTAAGGGTTGCACCTTGCCTTGTAGGAATTTAGCTCGCCTTCTACCAAGGCACCCACAGGTAAGCCCTGCATTTCCCTTCTTTCACTGCACCCCTTGTCAGGACATCCCTTATCCACCTCACCCATTTACATGACTTGGATTTAATCTCATCCAGAAACATCCCTTTTCCAGTGGACACTAGCCCAATAGGACGCCCTGTCACCTCCTCCAAACTTGTATTGCAGATTTGTATAATGTCTTTGAGCACTTAACTGGGGTAAAAGGGGCTTTATGCACATGTTTAATAATATTGATGATTAGATGTGATTGACATTGCTATGATCCCTGTGACTTATGAGCCCATGGAGGGCGTAGTTGTTGATGTGCAGGATCATACCCAACGGACAGGTACCACATTGGATAGGTACACATGGGGAGATGATTAGTTCGGACCTCCATGGGGCTCAAGAGCCCACCAGATGGATGTTGAGGCCCCAGCAGGGGGCAGAGACAGGACAGAGGGGTTTGCACCGGAGAAGAGGAGGATGTTCCACAAAGGCACCCTGGCAGAGCCTAACCTAGGGGGGTTGTGCCCTTTTCATTGGAACGTTGGCCTTGGAAGGCCCAGGACGTCACCCAGGAGGCTCATGACGTCATCCAGCTTCATGGACTTTTTGCGACACAGTCATGGTAGTTTGGCACGTGTGGCAGGTTGGAGAAGCCCAAGGAGGCCTAACGTTTTGCTCCAGGAGGCTGCATTTGCCCTAGAAAGGGCTAACGTCACCCTAGAAGGGGCATGACGTCTTTCTTTTGCTTGATTAGGGTTTTAATTTATGACATTTAATGTAAAACGGTATTATTGTGTATTTTGGCCTTGTCGACCTTTTGATGACCTAAAATTTAATTAAGGTCATTGGTATGGTATATATTGAGGGTTTTCACTCTCATTTTTTCATCATCTTTCACTGACTCATTAGTGAGGTCTAAAATGTGCGCCCTACTCTAGGGTTTTGGCTGAAATTGTGAGGCGCACTTGTTGAAGGAGACTATTTTGGGACTATTTTAGCATTTCTTCTTGGTGGAAGGTTTACAACAAGGGTTTGGCTACTTGAATGAATGGTTTATGTAAGTGAATTTCTGCAACACTTCTTCATTGAATGGTTATAGTATTATTTACTTGCATTTGTTATTATAATTTGCTGCATTAAACCCTAGGTGACAAGCACATGCTAAGGTCCTTGTCCCATGTCTCTACCAAGTTAAGAGCGATTTTGTTTTGTTGAAGTAAGATAGAGCCTTGCCATAGCAACACTCTTTCTCCACTCTTCTAGCTAGCCGGTTTTTCCTTGTTATTGAGCTAAGAAGGAGGAAGACGCATCAAGGCCTAGGGTTTCTACACCTTGATGAGTCGTTTTCCCCTAGGGTTTGTTTGATGAAGCCTTGCCTTAGCAACACTTCACCTTCTAACTCTCTTGTCTTTGGCCCTATAAATTCTTGCTTAAGCTAGTCGATTTCATCTTGCCAATAAGCTAAAGAAGGAGGAGAAAGCACTAAGGCCTAGGGTTTCTACACCTTAGTGAGCCTTTCTCCCCTAGGGTTTCATTGTTGAGGCCTTGCCTTAGCAACACCTCAACATTTAACCCTCTTGTCTTTGGTCTTTTTACTATCATCTAGTCCTTCAACCTTTGCAGCCTCTTTTGACTCCATTTGCCCTAGTAACGCACTGATCTAAGACCTCTTGTATTGAGTACCTTGATCACAAACAATTTCCAAACATTTTTTAACAACTTCTAACTATTTCTAACCCTAGCCTAGACTAATCTTACTAACTCTATTGCTACCGTCACCTTTTTATGCTATAAACACCTCTATGCAGCATTCGTTTTACATTTAAAGCAATTGAATGATTGGTTAAGGCATTGTTTCTAAAGTGTTGATATTGTTACATTGATTGCCACTCATCATTAGAGTTTCTTTAGCATTTATTGTGAAGTGATATTGTAATCATTGCTATTTTATAAACATTGATCTACTTCGTCAATATTATTGCTCAATTGTTTATTATCAAAAAGTCATTGATTATATGAAGTACTAACCAGCATGTGAGCTTGCAGATGTATAGTTTCTTTGTTGCTTTGTCTCGGGAAGGTACACTTCTTGGTTACTGTTTCCGGTCATCTTTTATCTTTATTGGCTATAAGCCAGACTTTTTTATCGGTGGTGACTTGTGAAGGGGAATTTATACTTAGCCTTCAAACCTTTGCCTTCTCAAAACCCTAGGTCATCAGGGACCTCTCCCCTGGGCCTTACCTCCCTAAACAGAAAGAGCTATCCCATTGAGGTGACAGTGGTGGGATAGGCTCAGTTATGCCAATTTGACCTCTTTTCATCCATCTTTTACCTTGACTACAAACAGTGCGATAACATATACCACAATACTAATTGAGACAATCAGATAAGGTATTAATCACTGCTTTTTGAAACATGGCGAGTGCATCGCATAGCCCAAAAGGAAGCACCCTATAAGAAAAAGTCTCCCACTGACATGTAAAAGTGGGCAGCTCATGGTGTTCTGGGCTATTTGGATCTAGTTATAACCTAAAAATGCATTTAGGAAGGAAAATATGTCCTTCCTAAGAGGTCATTAAATGTTTATTTTCATGATTATTGACCAATCTATCTACCCAACACTTTGGTCAATAATCACGAAAACAACCATTCAATTTGAATTACCCCTTGAAAGGTTTCCAGAATGAACTTCTAAGCTCATATGAGACTTGAGTGCCACATAATATCAAGATCACCTCCCAAAAGTAAAATAAGAAAATATGGTCGAGCTAGGAAAGAGAAAAATGGACAATCCACTTCCCAAACACAAAATCAAGATTGGATTCACAAATACCATATAATATTCTAGTAGAAAGTTCTACACAGTATCATCATACGTCGCTGCTAAAATATGAAAAAGTCAAGAAGGAAAGCATAGATCCACTTCACATTCTACAAACTCAACACATTTGAATCCACAAATACCATATAAATTATAAATGAAAATCCTACATAACATTAGCATAAATTACAGGAATCAAACTAAAAATACAAAGAAACCCTTCACAAGTAGACACACAAAATCCTTCTGCCGGTCCCTCCGTCCTTATTTCTATTTCAGACCATAAACTCCCAAAAGAAAAAGTCCTCGCTTCAAAAAGGTTGAAGATGTGGTATTAACTATCTCCTCCACTACCAATTTGACTCAAAGATCGCCAACTTTGAAAGGGTATGAACATGACTCACGCCATAGAACAAAATAGGACCCCAAAAAATTACTAACAAAACACCTTGAGGTGATAAATCTAAAGAACAACTTTAATTTAAAACAACTTTATCTCAAATGAAAAATATCAGAAAAATGCTCTTGCATCAAATCACAGGAAAAATGAAAGTTACCGTAATGGTGATGTACCAGAAGGATTAATATGGCTCTAACAAAATATGGTTTGTTTAGGTGCCAGACATCAAAGCTGGAAATAGTTTTTGAAGCATGAGAAAATTGAGCACCACAACCTTCCACTACTTCCACTAAACAAAAAGCAAGACCACATGGTTTAACCTTTGAACAACATATGATATAAATGGTCACTCTTCTTTTGTCTATAAATCATATATTCAAATTGTTGAAAATCATGAGGTAGAGGATCTACAATGAATTCTCCAAAAAACCCTAATCCAATAAACAAGCTGAAAATAGGAATGCCACAAAAGATTTCAAGAGAATGCAACACAAATAGAGCGAATTGATGTAGGTACCCTTAGGCAAAGATTGATTAAACACACTTGACTAGGATTACGATACAAATGAGGGATGTGATGTAATTATAGTATATACCATTCACATTAGGGTTAAGGGACTAGCCACACAGAGGAGGCTAGGTTGACCATACCCTGAATTACAGTAAAGTACAATAAAGTGTAATAATGGTGGAACTACCCACTATTACCTACAAGTCGGCTCATTAAGAACCTCAACTACCCACAAAGTGGGCTGACACATGGCCACAAGTGAAGATTAGCCAAAGTATCTCAACACCTCACTTAAACTAAACAAGGGACCCTAGAGATGGCATTACATCCATAGCTTATCACATAAGATCACCATACAATCCCCCCATAATGTTGAGTTGGGGTCATCAAAAGTTGTACTGCTAACAAAGAAAGCCTTCACAAACGATGGTGGGATTGGTCATGCTAAAAAGGCTCTTCAATAATGCAAACTCGTATTTGTCGGGTAAAGGAGGGCTAGCCAAATTAAGGGCCCATGATTGGGGTGACACTTACTACTAAGAAGGCCAAGCAAGAAAGTCAACAGCATCAATAAGAGAGGCAATGGCCCACTAGGGAAAAGATGGCAACAATGAAGAATTAGGGTCATCATCATTGTCATCATCCAACACCAACAACTTGTTGATGTTTTTGTAGCATCAGGAGGTATTCCCACATTGGCCTTGGTGTCGAGCATGTGGGAATCTTTGACAGCTCTCACATTGCATGTTTTGTTTTGGTTAAAACACCTTATATATTGAGTTGGGGCTTCACACCCACATGGAGGAATAAACAAGTCTAATTTGATGTTGAGTTTCGTGGAGGGATCCTTAAAGTAAGTTAAGGGCTTCTAAACTCACTTTGGACTCCTATAAAAGGAGAGGCAATGTGAGGAGACATTGTGGCATCTCATTGTGACATTATGGAGTTGGCATAATTGAGTGAGCACTTGTGCCAAAAAGATTAGGAGGCAAAATTTCAGCAAAGGAAATTCTGCACTTTGGCAAATCTGGCCTAGGGTTCTTGTACATTCTTTCTCTTCAGTTTTCCAGCCTAGCAGGATAGTTGCACGTGGGAGGACAGTTGCACGTATGACAAGAGGAAGAGAGAGAAGGTCACACGTGGTACGGCCAGAACAGTCTACACGTGTGAACAGGCCGCACATGCAGGGAGAAACAGGCCGCACGTGTGAAGGTACAGGTGACGTCAGTAGACCATACAACAATAGATTCATAAGTTGGGGTTTTTCCAGAAATTTGTTGAATTTGTAATTTTTAAGAGGACTGGTTTTTGTCCTCAGATTTGTTGGTTTGGTGATTTGCTAAGAGGGCTGGTTTTTGCCCTCAAAAATTATAAATCTGAAAAGTTACATAACAGAAATTTGTCTCTCTTGTGCATGGATGGTTTCTCACTAATCTTAATGTTTTCTTTGTAATTTTATGTCATAATTTCAGTGTAAAATTATTCAATGATAACTGCCCTAAGGTTTACTCTTTGAAGTCACTTGGAAGTAATTTTCAGATCTGAAATTGAATGCATTGAATTGCACTTGAAAAATTGACATGGTATCAGAGCATAGGCTCTAGAGAGAGAGGGAGTCATCTCTTGAGACACAGTTGCTGCTGATTTTTTTTGTTCTTAGAGTTGAGGACAGGTTGGATGGGGCCACTAATTTTCGGGCCTGGAAGGCTAGGATCCTTTTGCTCTTGGAAGAGAATGATCTCAAAGAGTATGTTGAGATGGTGATTCCAAATCCAAAGGATGCACAGGAATTGGCAGCTCATAAGAAGAGGGAAGTGAAGGCCAAGCGGGTGTTGTTGGATTATGTGAAGGATCCCCTGATTCCTCATATTTCTGAGAAGAAGACAACGAAGGATATGTATGATGCTTTGGTGGGCTTTTACCAAAGCGGGAATGCAAGCCAGAAATTGATTTTGAGGCACCAGCTCTGATCTGTTGAGATGTCCAAATCAGATACAGTTGCTAGCTACCTCATGAGGATCACTCAGATTCGTGATCAGCTTGTAGTCATTGGTGAGGCAATTAATGACAAAGAGTTGATGAATGTGGCATTGAATGGTTTTACCGGGTCTTGGGAAACATTTGTGCAGGGGATTTGTGCACGAGATAAGTTGCCACCATTTGACAAACTGTGGATCGATTACATCCAGATGGAGGCTCGGATAGAGTCCAAGAATGGCAAGCAGAGAGGTATTGATGATGAAAAACTGGCCCTAGCTACTCATGCTAGGAATGGTAGAAGAAACGATTCTTCAAGGAGAGCGCCATCTCCAGAACAAAGGAAGAAGAAGGACCTAAGCAAGGCCAAGTGTTTTGTTTTCCATGAGCATGGTCATTATGTTTCCCAGTGTCCACAACGAAGAAAGGGTGTAGGAAGCAGCAGACATCATCAATAGAGGTGGATGTGGTTGCAGATAGGCTTCAAAGGGAGTTCTTATTGATCTTCTCCCTTTTTGGAGAAGTTTCCAGTGGTGGAACTTGGTTTGTGGATAGTGGAGCCACGTGTCATATGACAAGAGCACAGGAATTGTTGGAGAGCTTCACATAATCTAACTCAGATTTGTATGTGGAACTTGGTATGGGTACCAAGCATGCAATGAGGGGATCTGGAACAGTGTCATTCCGGATGGAGTAAGGAGATGTGTTGAGGGTGGAAAATGTGATATGGATGCCAAAACTCAGAAGAAGTGTGCTCTCAATCTTAGCGATTGAGAAGAAGGGCTATGAGGTCTTATTCTGAAATGGACAGGCATTGTTCAAGCCCAGAGGATCTAGCTCAGACACGACAATGGTTCTTGGAGTTAGAGAGAGCAACTTGTATAGGCTAAAGGGGCAGCCTATGAAAGCTATGGCCAGCAATAGCAGAGTGACAGAGAACAAGGAGCAGGTAGCTCCGAAGGTTGTACAAACTCAGAGGGAGTCAACCTTCAGGTGGGAGAGAGGAGTCTTCCAAGACTATCAGGAAGGCATCATGGGTTGAGGAAGCCATACAGGATGCTCAAAAGCGGGAGGCTTCTAGGAGCATGGTGTCTTCCAAGAAGAGTTCATGCCATATAGAAGGATTTTCTTTGGTGACAGAGGGAGCAACTGTGGTAGCGGATCCAGTATGGGAAGCAGAGCCACTTCCAATGTGGGAGACAGATTTACTTACAAGTGATGGTGGACGGAATACCTCCCTTGCTAAGAGGGAGTGTTGATGTTTTTGTAGCATCAAGAGGTTTTCCCACATTGGCCTTGGTGTCAGGCATGTTGGAATTTTTTACGACACTCACATTGCATGTTTTGTTTTGGTGAAAACCCCTTGTATATTGAGTTGGGGCTTCACACCCACATGGAGGAATAAACAAGTTGAATTTAATGTTGAGTTTAGTGGAGGGCTCCTTAAAGTAAGTTAAGGGCTTCTAAACTCACTTTGAACTCCTATAAAAGGAGAGGCAATGTGAGGAGACATTGTGACATTATGGAGTTGGCATAAGTGAGTGAGCACTTGTGCCAAAGAGATTGAGAGGCAAAATTTTAACAAAGGAAATTTGGCACTTTGGAAAATCTAGCCTAGGGTTCTTGGACATTCTTTCTCTTCAATTTTTCAGCCTAGGAGGACAGATGCACATGGGAGGACAGCCGCACGTGTGACAGGAGGAAGAGAGAGAAGGTCGCACGTGTGACAGGAGGAAGAGAGAGAAGGCCGCACGTGTGGTACGGCCACAACAGGCCACACGTGTAGTACGACCAAAACATGCCACACATGTGGTACGGCCAGAACAGGCCACACATGTGAACAGGACGTACGTGCAGGGAGAAATAGGCCGCACGTGTGAAGGTACATGTGACGTCAGCAAACTATACGTCAGCAGATTTGTAAGTTGTGGTTTTTCTGGAAATTTGTTGAATTCATAATTTTTAAGAGGACTAGTTTATGTCCTCAAATTTATCAGTTTGGTGATTTGCTAAGAGGGTTGGTTTTTTCCCGCGGAAATTCTAAATCTGAAAAGTTTACAAAACAGAAATTTGTCTCTTGTGCATGGGATGGTTTCTCTCTGATCTTAATGTTTTCGATGTAATTTTCTGTCATAATTTCAATGTAAAATTTTTCAATGATAACAGCCCTAGGGTTTATTGTTTGAAGTCACTTGGAAGTAATTTTCAGATCTGAAATTGAATGCAATGAATTGCTCTTGAAAAATTGACACAACTAGGAGCAAAATCTGTCATCATTGAACTAGATATCACTATGTTGCACATCAAGAGAGGGTCCATCACTAGGCTACCTATCTGGAGAGATTTTATCACGGGACTACTCATCGAAAGAGGGATCGTCACTGGAATGCTCATTCAAAGAAAGCTCATCACTAGGTTGTGTATCCTCATCAATAGAGAGAAGGTTGGAAGAGACCTCTAGAATAGAAGAGGGGTTAGCTGAGTGAGTAGGCCCATAAGTCCTCAATGACTATCCAAAAGAAGAGCTTGAGAAGGTACCCATTAGTGCACCAAGAGTCAATGAAGATGTTGTAAGATCCACTACAACAAACTCAGAATCATCAACAAGTAACTCTGCCAAAGAAGAAGAGACGTGTTCTATGGAAAACATGTTGATAATCATCACTAGAAAAAAAGTGATGGAAGAGATCATTGAGGACCATGAGGAATAGGCTCATCAAAGATAGCCTCATGATGTCCAATCACATAGTGAGTGATGGGGTCATTCATAAAGATAATACTCCCACTGAAAAGATTCATTGTATCCAACCATATTCTAGCAAGAAGTATACTTGATAGGTGATATAGCGTGCCTTCCATGAAGGAAGTGGACCCATGCACTTGATCCAAAAACCCTTAAATGTAAAATAGAGGGCCTTAGACAATGCAAGCGCTCATAATAAGTCATAACGAAGACAACACGAGTAGGTGTGCAATTGATGATAAACATTGCATATACAACCGCTTCACCCCAAGAGGAAAGCTTCATGTTCTAAGAGTGAAGCATACAATAGGCCATTTCCATGATAGCCCTATTCTTTTGCTTAGCAAACCATTCTGTTGAGGATCATAAGGAACATTTTGCTACAAAGAGATGACATGAGAGCAAAGAAATTGCCAAAAGATGGTATCAATGTACTCTCCTCCCCCATCAAATCAGAGCCACTGAATCTTTTACTTACATTGAGCTTCAACAAGGTTTTTGAACTCTCGAAATTTGGCAAACACCACATTCTTGGATTTAATATGGTAGACCCATATAAACCAAGAAAAATCATCAATAAAGGTGAGGAAATACTTGGCTCCCCCTAGAGAAGAAGTGGCCATGGGACCACAAATATCACTATTAACTCAAGGGATTTAGAGGCTTGTCTTGAATTGTGCTTTAGAAAGGACTCTTGGTGATGCCTACCCATCACACATCCCTCGCAAACACCACTGAGAGGATTGATTTGTGGAAGGCCTTTGGTAAGGTGAAGACGATTGATATGCCTCAAGGATCCATAGTTGGAGTGACCAAGAAGAAAGTGACATAGCTTACTTTCATCATCTGCATTGGCCACCATTGCAATGAATGTATTAAGGTGGAGTGAAGAAGACTTCCTCGGCTTTAGCCTTCTATATGTGTTCGATTTCATCACAGGTATCGAAAGGCAACATCTTTGAAGTTGTCATTTATGTCTTTAACAACCCATCTATCTAGTCAAAATTCCACCTTTTTATTGGTGTGAGTAATGTGGTAAATAAAGAGAAGATTGGGTCCTGTTATCGCACAGTTTGTAGCTAGGTCAAAAGGCTAGAAGATAGAGGCCAAACTGGCGTAACAGGAACCTACCCCACCCAATGTCACCACGATGGGGAGATTCTTTCTCTTTAGGGAGGTTAGGCCCAAGGGAGACGTCCCCGATAACCTGGAGTTTTGAAGAGGCTAAGGTATAAAGGTCAAAGTGAAATTCCCTCTTCACAGGTCACCACCAAGAGCAGATAGTCGGGCTAAACAGCCAATAATGAAGTGTAGGCCCAAATGAGAACACCTGCCCAAAACAAAGCAACAATAGACTAATACATGCAGGCTATGATTCAAAGGGTTAGTACTTCATATAACTATCTAATATCAATATATAAGCAATTGCGACAATAAATATTTGACGAAGTCAATGTTTGTTAATATAGCAATGAAATAATATCAATTCATCAATAAATACCAAGATGATGTAGCAATCAGTGTGTCCAATCAGTCCCTTACTCAATAACTGCTTTAAACCATCATCTAATTGCCTATAAAGAGAACTTGTTGCGTCAAGATGGAATAACCAAGGATGACGTCAGCCTTATTAGGGTTAGTAGTTAGTTAGGGTTTCAATTTAGCGAAGGGTTTGAGAGTTTGTTTGACCACTATCACTTCAACGTTGGAGGCCTAAGATTAGTGCCTAAGGGTAAATGGAGTCAAATTAAGGGAGGACGCAAAGGTTGAAGGAAAAAGGCTAAGGACTAGAGGGAAGGGTTCTAAAGTGCTGCTATGGCAGGGCCCTAGAAAAAAAACCCTAGGGGAAAGAGGCTCACTCTGGTGTTGCTTAAGAAAGGCCTCGTGCTCTTTCCTCCTTCATTAGGTTTAACTTGGCAAAACGGCTAGCATAAAAGATAAATCAAGACACGAGAGTGTGGTGAGGGAGAGTGTTGCTAAAGCAAGGCCCTATCACCAAACCCTAAAAGCAGGACAGCCCTAGGTGTAGATAACCTAGGCCTGGGACGTCTCCTCCTTCTTGACTTTTAAAGGTACGGCTAGCACAAGGGGAAGAAGCAATAAGAGTGTAGCAATGGCTAGGCTCTTCCTTCCTTCTTCAATGGCTGAAAATTTCTCTT
>ML789976.1:134428-150424 GCA_009831015.1 Picea engelmannii | reverse complement strand
AAGGGCTAACCAGAGGACACTGCCTTGGCATGGTGACCAGAGCTGACAGTGTTACCCACAAGTACTTTCACAGAGATGATAAGGCTGGCTCGTGATGAGACCCCCTTTCCCTTGGCCATGCAACCAAAGGTCACTGCCCTAGCATGGTAACCAGATGGTGGCAATGTCATGCTGTTAGGTACCCATGAACATAATAGGTTGGCTCGTGATGAGACCCCCTATCCTCTTGACTAGGTCTTGTTTGTTATTTTTTCGGGTCCCTCTTGTTTCTTGTTGAGAAGCCTTTTATTGCCTTCTCGAGAATCCCTGGGCGAAGCATCTCGAGGTTTTATTTCTAGGCTTTTATCTTTTACCAGTTGCTTTTACCTTCTGGGCCTTTAGCCCCTTCTTCCCACAAGATAAGGTGCAACCCCACAAACAGAGCATCCTAATGCCCGGACAAGGGGAATGGGACAAATGAGCAGGAGATAAGATGGAAAAGTGGTGGTATGATGGGAGCGAACGATGGCTCTTCAGAAATCCCCCCGGTGGCAAACCAAAACCCATGGGTACAGGCTTGCTAGGACACCCTGTCAATTCCCCCAATCATGGTCAAGTGGGTTAATGTAAGATCCAAGCAGTCGTCAGAGATAAAAGGAGTTAGATGCATATATCCAAAGGTTATAATGATCAAAAGTGACACATACCATGATACCTGGACCAATTACCTCATGGAGCAAGAGCCTTCTCCGATACAAGACCAACCCGATGGTGATGGATGTTGTTGTTGTTGACAAGACGAATCTGACGAAAGAAGAAGAAGGATGGGCCCTCCAGGGCTATGCTCAGGTCAATCCTGCTCTCGGTACTCCATGTCTAGGACCTGTGGGCCTTGAGACATGATCTCCTAGTTATCCCTAGAAATCGAGGATAACAAGTCCCACTCCAAGAACATGGAGAACATCTTTGTACTAAGCATTATCAATGTGAACAGTACCATTACAACGACTGTTAGAGTGGAGTTATCACCAATACTTACCTGCTCCCCTTTATGTTGATCACTATAATTGGCAAGGAGGTGTCAATGCTTCGCCATATGTCTAGTAGCCCAAAAATCTACAATCCATCCTTGACTGGAGGTGGACGGCCATAAAGCAATGTGCACAGCCAAGTGTGTGGGCTCACCAACCTTGTCTTCAAACAGATCATCATTTCTACTTGTTTGCCTAGCAATATCATCAATCTTTTCAAATCAAAAGCAATAGTTTTTGAACAAATGTCCTTCCTTATGGCAATATGAGCATATTGACCTCTTATTTTTGGAAAACCTTGAAGTGTTCCCTAGAGACTCATGTATTCATGAGGGAGTAGCCTTAGTGTGGGCATGCTCCCACAAGGATAATTCACCCAAGTTTCTGAAGGTGACTTGATGTTGGATAAGATTACCAAATACATCTTCCAAAGCAAGAGAAGTCGGCTTTGGAAGGAGAATAGAAATGCTATAAAACATGATAGAAAAATTATAGAATGCAAGAGAGAGGCTATTAAGAACAATATTGATATGTTCGAGATTTGTTTTACATCTACCGCCACTTGTTAGAATATATGCGTTCAAAGTCTTGAACCTTGAAATGTATTCCTCAACAATAGCAAAATCTACCATTTTGAGGTTGGAAAGCTCTGTCTCCAATGTAGTGATTTGAGTGGTGTTCACTACGCAAAATAGGGTGTGGAAAGCATCCCAAACCTGCATTGCACTTTTGTTGTTTGTGTGATAGATGGACAAGATCAGGTTCCACGTATCGAGGGATCAATCCAAGAGCTTTATCCTACTTCAAACATACAAGATGATAGTTGTCATCAGTTGTAGCAGGAAGTGGTTTCTCCATATACATCCATAACTCTTTACTATGGGGTATAGCTTCCATATGGACAGCCCATGCATGATTGTTAGCCCCATCGAAGCGGAAAAAATCCATTTTCCATAGATAGATGTCACAATACTAGTGCAGATCAGCGGTGACTTACTGCTCAATTAAAGGGGCAAAGAGTGCGCTACCCTTAAGGAAGGATCAAAATCATAGCAAAATTCCTTATATTCGCCAAAAACCCAAGAAAAGCTAGCAAGTAGAGGAGCATTGGTGAAGATAAGTGTGAAAAACCCTAAAAAACCGATTGTTGTCCAAAAAAGAGTGTTAAAAAACCTTAATTTCAGATTTGTACCACCCTTGATACAAAGTTGAAACCCTAATTTCAGATCCGAAAAAAAATTAAAGAGTGTTCGATAGAGGAAGGAAAACCCACACGAGCTTTGATACCATGTTAGAAATCATGAGGTAGAGGATCTACAGTGAATTCTCCAACAAACCTTAATCCAATAAACAAGCTAAAAATAGCAACGTCACAAAAGACTTCAAGAGAGCACAACACAAATAGAGTGAATTAATGTAGGTGCCCTTAGACAAAGAATGATTAAACACACTTGAATGTGAAAATAGTACAAATGAGGGATGTGATGTATTTGTACCATTCCTACTAGAATTAAGGCGCTATCCCCAAGGAGGGGTCTAGGCCGACCTTACCCAAATTACAATAAAGTATAAAGTGTAATAATGATGTAACTGCCCACTACTACCTACGGGTCAATTCATTAAGAACTTCAACTATCCACAAAGTAGGCTGGCATATGGACATAAGTGAAGATTAGCTCTCACAAACATTAAAACAAGGGATTGACGAAAGTATAACATTTAAGCTAATGCAGGCTACTTATTCATGGGAAATATTTTGGGAACACAAGACATCATTTAATCCTCAAGGTGATTCCAATTATAAAACGCCATTTGAAAATCTTATAAGATATTGAACAACAAAAGCTTTCCTGCAATGTTAATGCATGGGTGGAGAATGATTTTTAATTTCAGTAAAGATAAAGAATTGATGAACAGGTAAACAATAGTTAAATGTGTCATAGAAAACGTTCTAACCAAGATAGTTCCAACCATTGCACAAATGCCGAATCCAATGCCAATTGTGAACCAAAATTGTAGTAACCTGTCAAGAGTTCAAGCAATTCAAAGCTATTGATTCAAGAAAATATATTTGCACAAAACATTATTTATTAAACTAAGATTAATGATATAATCTTTGTAAAATAAAATTGAAGAGTTATGCAACTGGGTAAAATTCTTGAATCCTAATATCGGTATACACTTTAGAGTTAACAAGCATCTGATATACAAAATATGTGAAGCACAACTCAATTATGTAAAAGGTCATGCTCAAGACATACTTGGAGTGTCTTCTTCCCAAGGAGTGCAATCTCTCATTAAAAATGTTTGACTTGAAATCACAATACCTACAAATCAAATAAAGCATTAAGCGATATGTTCAACAATTCATTAATGGAGAAAAAGAATTAAAATGTAAATATTGAAGCATCTAAAGGGAACATAAGTTACATACTTGCGAAATTAAGAATTTAAAGAAAATTTGTAATGACCACGTATCTTCTCTAAACCAGTTCTACCCTAAATGTTAAAAAGCAAAGTAACCCATAATATTTCCTCCCTGAAGTCAATTGCATGTAACTTGAGTGTCTACGAGGAAAGTTGTTATTCTCCCCACCCGGGCTCATATCCCACTTTGTGACATGCTTTGCTCTCTTCATGAGCCAATTGTTCACTGTTGACCTGGCCTTGAGCCATGAAGAATCCGGTTTGCCCTAGGTACCATCATCGGAATGAAGGGAAGTACATGATGGGTTTCCCGGGAAATGCATTACGCAAGAAGATATATAGATAGATAAATAGATAGATATAAAGATAGATAAATAGATAGAGATATAGATATATTTATATATATTTCTGCCTTGAAATTAGATATTGCAACCAAGCATGAACCACGATTTCACTTTATATCAAGCAAACACATTCATATCCAGTAGCAAAATGTACCCATACATAGCACATGCTATTGAAGCAGATAATCATTACACATTTTGATGCACACAAACCACAAAGAATAATCCATGATATGGTTCTACGTAAATACAAGTAAAACTAAAACCAAATCATCCCCAATGTCAAGAGTCTTGCCCAAAGAATCTTTCAAAGAAGCCTTGCAATTCAATTACAAGAATTTGCAATGCTCCAAATTGGCACAATAACAGAGTACAACAAAATATAACCCACATAACAAAAAAAAACATGTATTATTAAGAAAATGGCCCAAATATTTAGAAACAATATAACTGAAAGATTATGACTTGTGCATAAAATACAGAAAGGCAAGAGTAAGCACATTGTTTCCAAGTGATGGGCCAAACATCACCTTCCCTAACAAAAGATAAATGGGGTACTCTACCATCCAAATATAAGGAAGACCGCATTCTGCCTAAAGACTATGAATATAAGAAATATCATTGCCCAACGATGCTTTATTTTAAGAGAAAAACCTCTACTTATAGTAATTGACAAAGCCCTAATCCTAAACTATGGCTAACATGGTCTACATACAAAATATTATAACAAAAGCCATGAATTAGGCTTGTGGACACCCAACAAATGGTCAACCATATGAAGTTACCTTAATAAACCACTAATATTGATTTATATGGCTAAATTAACCCCGAACAACTCATTGAACCTGATGAGGTAGTCATCTCATTTGCTATACATATGCTATGTTGTACTAGGGGTGCACAAGCCCTCCCACTTTAGGATCTTCTGCCCTCAAGGGTCAGAGGAGACCATGTAATAAGATTTCCTTAAATCTGTGCTTAATTGTTGCCATGATTGATGAGCCATCCATCAATATCCAACTCTTATTGGGGTTGATCTTCTATAGCTGCTTGTCACATAATTGTTTTTTGCTTTGATTCCATGCATTTCCATAGCCTTCCTAGTTTGTGTGGAAATTTCTGATGCAAATCATCTTAATGCAAAACAGAAGTTTCACCTCTTTGACTAGAGGTTTCCCAAATCTTAACCCTGTGAATTTTCAACCTTAGGGCTGTTATGAAATATAGAACAAAACAGTAGCGAAAAGTGAACAATATTGCAATTCTTAACAACCAAGTCTTCTAGGCAATCCAAGGAGAAAAGATACCTAAGTGACTTGATAAGTTTCAACTCTCTGGGGTGATCTTTTCATGCACAAACCAGATCTAAAAACTCACTTTTGCAGCAGTAATAACAACAGTAAAACAGCCCTTAACTTCAGCATATAGGAGCTTCCACAGTGCAAGATATTAGATATTATTTTCGGGATTAACTGCGTAGTGTAAGTCGTTAATCTATGACCCATATCCATGAGTATTAGTCGCAACTGACCAATAATTCTCATGATTTGAATAGTCCACTTAGCACTCATTGCATCGGGTGATGCTCACAGGGGTGGTGAAATGGGATTGAAACCAACGAAATGAATCGCATAGCATCAATCATCACTTCCGGGGCTTGCACCCGGTAACCAGGACTTCCCAGGTGGTCACCCATCCCAAGACGCCTCTGGCTCAAGCACACTTAACTGTGGAGTTTTCCCCACAATTAAGCCCACTTAGCTTGCTACCCCATTTGCAAAACCTTAACAAGTATTGTGCCTTATGAACTACCCAGTTAGAGCTCCCTTCACTCTTATTATTTAAGCATATAGGGGCTTCTGCAGTGCAAGATATTAGATATTATTTTCGAGATTAACTGTGTAGTGTAAGTCATTAATCTATGACCCATATCCATGACTATTAGTCGCAACTGATCAATAATTCTCATGATTTGAATAGTCCACCCGATGCAATGAGTGCTAAGTGGACTATTCAAATCATGAGAATTATTGGTCAGTTGCGACTAATACTCATGGATATGGGTCATAGATTAATGACTTACACTACGCAGTTAATCCCGAAAATAATATCTAAGGCCTTAACTTCTTCAATTATGATGTTAAATCACATAATTGTCCTTTACTTATGTCAAATCAGCGAGACATATATAGTTGTATAAAACAATTCATGAATAACATAGATGGTTGATATTCAAATCTATAATTTACACAAGAAGTATTGGACGGCTGAGAATTTCATTATTGTGCATGAGATGAAGTTGTTGTACATACCATAGTCTATCACAAGGCTAGTACAATTCAGTAGCTCGTACAATCCAGTAGCTCTCCAAAACCCTAGGGAAAACAATGAAAAACCCTAGCTCAACCAAAGAGCTCCAGCATGCATGAATCACTCAAACAAGTCCTCCAAGGCAAGACATCATCTTCTATTCTTCTTCTTCACCAAATACACCCTAGGGTTTCATCACAAAACTTTGATCTCAAACTTCCAAGGGATGAAGCCCTAACCCTAGACATCAAGATGCTCCAAGAAAATCATGAATCCCTAGCAACTCCAAGAGAGAGAGAGAGAGATCAAGTAAAAATGAAGAGATAAGAGAAATACGATGACTAGTGCACTCTTCCTCTAGGTCACATCTATAGGCAACAATGAAATAAGAATGAACACAATTTACCGAATTTCACAAATACATTAACATAAATGTATTTATCACATATGAATTATTTCCACTATGACATTATTATTTTACTACATAACATTAATTACTCCTTAGATAAAATAAACATTACAATATCTAACAAATTTGTAGCCATACATAATGTACAGGAATTGCATATGTCTTTTAAACCATGGTTGAGAAAAACATCGAGAGAGCTTCAAGGATGGGAGTTTGGGTTTGCAATATAAAGATCAATCGGGCTTAGAAAAGTTTAGGGTTTTGACCTTGTCTTCTTTATTCCTTTGTTCAAATGTATAACTTCTTTTGCAGGTAACTATTTTCTTCTTAATGACCTCAATCTTCAATTATACGCTTTTGGCTTAAGTAATGGCCCTTTCTAAAGACAAGGGTTCAAATATTCTTACCATTGATCATATGTTAGACCTTATATTTGAAATGTAGATGTTCTTCAATAGGTATCCTTCTAGTTGCGCTTTTGATTCAAGCACTTGGAACTTCTCTATGTACTCAAGTACCATGTCCCTCTAGAATAAATGCATTAGCTAGACATCATATGGTTCATCCCTGTTGCAGTTGACCCATTTAGTTAAGGCTACATTAAATTCATTAAGGTGGCCATTAGAATTCTTTTTTATCCATCTAGCTCCTCATGTGTGTGTTATGCTTGCCAACTATTGAACAGCAACTTGCAACTTGTCATCTCCATTTCATATGCATTGCCCTTTAAAGACCAATTCAATCTTTCTTTATTTCCCTAAGATCAAAGTATTGTGCTCTAATACAACTAGTAGTGAACCTATATACAAACTTGCACACTAATGTTGCAAGTATAGAGATGAATTAAAAACGAAGCATGGAAAAGATAGATACAAACTCAGAGTAACAACATTAAGAACCAAACAGAAGAGCATCTGGGCCACCTACACACTCAAGGGGGGATTGCATTGGCAAGTTCGAATGCAGTGGAGGAAAAGCTCTCCAAAAGAAACCATGTTCTTTCTATTGATAGTTGAAATGATGTGAGATACAAAGAAATGGGGGAAACCCCATTTTATACAAAAGCGAAAGAAAATACTTACTTATAGCACAAGTGACTAATATGAGTACTTATTACATGAAAGTGGCATTTTTGCAATTATTGGAATGTAACACCTAGGGACTAGAACAATATTATAAGATCTAAGCTTTCATACAAAATAACCCATGCACGAGAGTCTAATCTATAATAAGGATCTTGCTAACACATAATGAAGATGTTGTGGTAAGGTATACAATCACTCTAAATCTAAATTTTATCAAAATAAAAATATTTCAAGATATAGTATGAAAAAATGTGATCTTTCAATGCCCTCATTGAGTTATTTCCCAATATTATCCCAAGGTAGTTATTCGAGTGTCAATTAGGGAAGTGTCAAAGCCACAAGGTTGCCACTGCACTCACACATGCAACCTGTTATCGCACGGATTGTAGGTTGGGCAAAGCCCAACCCAATCTACAAAGGTGGGACAACTATGGGAATACCTACCCACTGTCACCTTAGATAGGTACTCCTCTCACTTTAGTGAAGGAAAAATCCTACACAAGGGGGGAATCCCGATGACCCTAGGGGGATTGAGACAAAGGGTGGAGAGATAAGGAGAGGAACCCCTTAGGTCAATGATGGAAGAAGGATGGGAGATTGGAAATGAGTCTTGTGGATGGAAAATGGTTGCCAAAGACTTGAGTACCTGCACCAAAGTGTCAAACCATATGATGAACCAAGAAGGGCGAAAATTTCAGCCAAGTATTTCTTCTCACATGAGAGAGTTATATTAAAAATGAAATGAACTTGATCCTTATTTTATACAAAACCTCTAAAAAGTGTTTGTCCACATTTAGTTAGGGTTAACCACAAAATAAGGGAGCCACCCCCCTTTATCTTGCCCCTTTACAAAGTAATTTGATTTTAACTTGAATTTTGCACAAAAAGAAACCCGAAGGGTGACGTCATCCCCTTCTAGGGTGACATCTTGGCATATTTGGCAAGTCGTTGAGGTTGAAGGTGAAGTCGTTGGGCCTCCCAAGGCCTTGTCTCCATGGTGCAAGGGATTCTCTTCATCAAAACATGCCAACCCTCCAACAAGTCATCATCATCACCACCAAACCCTAGCCCTAGTCAAGACGTCAAGGCCCAAAATGCAGCGTTTTAGCCTCCAAAGGCAAATCGTTGGGCTAGATAGGGCTAGGTGTCAACTCCTAGGTCTCCTCTCTTGCCTCCAAAGGCAACATCCATCCTCTATCTTGCCCCAAGGTCTGGGTTATGGCATCCAACCTGTGGGCTTCCTGCCCCAATGAAGGCCCAAACTAGGCTTGTTCCTCCAAAACGTCCATCAAACAAGGTCCTACAAAGACAGACAAGTGCACCCTCCAAGGGTCTCAAGTCAAATGTATCATGGCAAGTAAAATCACATTTAATACAAGAGCCACCTAAACATGTGCATCAAAACTACCTTATCAAATTAAGGAAGTGCTCAAAGACCCTATGCAATTTTCCAAGTTTAGGTATGGGAGGGTTGTCAAGTTGACCTATTGGGTGAGTCATTCATCAGGTCAAGGGGTGTTTTTTAGGTGGGCCCTCTCTAAGCCATGTAAGGAAGATGGAATGAATGGTGGTAAGACATTTTGGCATGGGGTTCATGACATACAAGGGTTTGTATTGTCTCATTTATGGGTGCCTTTGTAGAGGGTGTGTTGCACCTTCGTTTTTAATGCATCATTTTTCCAAGCCCATTTATTTGCCATTAATTTATTTAAGTCCAGAACAATTGGGTACTCCAAATGGGTAACATAAACTTGGAAGTAGTACCACAACGTCACTTGAAGTTGGAGGTACACAGAGTGCCATGTGGGTAAAGTAAAGGGTATAACGCACTTTTGTAGATCCCTCAACCAGTGGGACATTATATATGCGAAATTGTTTCTTGCGGGTCTTTGAATTTTTAGGAGAAACGTTTCATCGTTCTCAAGACCTCTTCGAGCTAGCATCTAGAAGGTTATAGTTTTTTCTTTTATCTTTTGCCAGCTACATTCCCTCTGGCCTTCAACCCCTTCTTCCAATGAAATGAGGCTTGGGTCAATACGCTCGAAAATCCCAAAAGATAAGGAGGTGAAAAGAATGAAGTGTGAAAAATGATAAGTATGATCGGGGATGGCACGATGACTCGTCAAGGGGACCTCCCAGTAGTAAACCCATCCCCAAGGGTGACCACTTACTAGGGCACAATGTCATCCACCAAGGTGAAACAGGGAAAAGAGCATAATTTCCAAGCAAACGTTCTATAATCAAAAGCAGCTTTAAATGCAACATACTCAAATGCCTCAAGTATTAAAGTGACACTTACCACAATACCTAACTTGTACCTCATGGAGCAAGATCCATTGTCTTCCGGAAGCAAGCTGATGTAGTGAATGCCATCATGACGAACCGAGGATGCGTGGTGGTGAAATGGGTCTCTATTTGTGCATGTGGACGTTGTCAATCCTTTGTCTCTCAATACTCCATGTCTGCAACCTGAGGACCTTGAGACATCATCTCCTTAGTTATCCCTATAAATTGGGGATAACACAACCTAACCAAGGGTTTCATTCTGTTCCAGTTTGACAATCCAACCCATGTAATGGAGATCCTAAGGAGAGGCCCCTGGGTCTATAGGAATACCCTAGTTGTGTTATTTGCTTGGTCTCTTGATTTCTCATATGATAACACTACTTAGTTGTCTTGCCCTATCTGGGTAGAGTTGCTTAGTCTCCCAATGCAGTTTTTGTCGATCCTAAAACACATCTTAGCCCCCTTTGGGAGTTTCATGTCATGAAGTTGAAAGGATGTCCAACCCTAGACCTCAACATCAAGTTTGCGTTAAGGTTAACCTATCAACAGACCTTAAGGAATTTGTGCTCATCCAAGTGGGAGATAGGGTTCATAAGCTGCCAATCTGATAGATCAATTTTCCCAACACTTGTTTCCAATGTCAAAGCCCAAATCATTGTATCCATGATTTCCCTTTAGTGTCTCAAGCAAACCTCCTGACAACCCAGCCAGTGAAAACTCCTCCAGCGCCTAATGCTTTCTGGACAACAAATGATGGTGAAAGTGAATGGTCTCAAGTGGTTCAATAGAAAAAAGGATATGGGATGACTAAAACCTAGGCCCTGAAGACCCAACCCCCAAGGCCCCAGTCGCAATTGGCTGAAATCGGTTGCAAGCCCCATCATCTAGCAAGCCCACCATTGGTATAGTGCAACGAGGGAGCAAAAGTCATAGAGCTCACTCTCCTCCGCTATTATTGCATTCTCAAGTTAAGGAAACGATTGTTGACATTGATGGCAACCATGGCAGTCTACCTTTGGTGAATGGTTGATTCTATGACAGTGTGCTATAACAAATAACCCTTGTAGTGCTCTCAATGACCTCGAGGATAACGAGGTTGGGATGCACAATGCAACAAGTTTGTACTGAAAGTGGCATCATGGAATGTCCAAGGCTTAAGTGACCCCAACAAAAACCATATCACCCTCCAAATGTTGACTTCAATTAACAAGATGGGCATATTGTATTTGCAAGAATTCAAAATTGCAAGGTTTATGTTAAATACGACCCTATCTATGATTTGGCTAGGTGTCAGTGTTAAGGTTTAAGCTATTATTAGGTTTCTTTTCAATTTACTAGATTAACCATAGCATAGATAGGATCACTGAGAGAAACACAATCACAAGATACACAACATTTATCCTGGGAAACCCTCATGGGGGAGAAAACCCAAAAAAACTTCCTTAATATAGATAGCCAATACAATGCCAAGACAATAAACCAAACATTAGTGAATATCCTCTACTGAGAAATGCGCCTCTTCCTTCTTCTCCCAACTGCAGCTACCAGACTTGCGCATTGAGTGAGCGAATGAGTGAGTGATCAAATAAGGCGTTGACTTCCTTTATTTATACAAACTGGCAGGAGCTGGAAAGGTGTCTCTTTACTGAGCAGGGCCGACTTGTCTTCTTAGTGGTTAAAACCACTTTAATTTGCCCGGGGGCCGACTTCTCAATTTGGATATTATGTTTAGGGTTTGACCAATCCACAAAAGGGGATTTGGTCAATTATAATGCCCGATGTGATCAATCCATAAAAGGGGATTGATCTAATGAATAATAACTCAATAATAAATAGAATATTCTTTGCAGTTACAATATTTCAACACTCCCCCTTAACGAGAAGGGTATTCTACAACATCATCAAGAGAGAGAGAGGGCAGCAACATCGATAGCATCTGGAACATTGATTGGCATATCTATAAATCATCGAAAGTTTTTCTCATCATCAATATCATCATCCACAGTAGGGAGCTGGAATGGCATCATCATCAATATCATCATCCACAGTAGGGAGATGGAATGGCATCATCATCAATATCATCATCCACAGTAGGGAGCTGGAATGGCATCATCATCATCTGCATCAACATGGATTAGTATAACACCATCACAAGGCTGATACACCATCAACAACAACAACATCATAGCACGGAGGTTGGAGCATCATCAACATCAGCACTAGGCTGGAAATCTTCAGCACGAAGCTCGCATCTCAACAACATCAGCACGAAGCTCGCATCTCAACAACATCAGCACGAAGTTGGAAATCTTCAGCATGAAGCTGGCATCTCAACAACATCAGCACGAAGCTGGCTATCACAACAACATCAGCATGAAGTTGGAAATCTTCAGCACAAGGCTGGCATCACAACAACATCAACACAAAGCTAGAAATATTCAGCAATAGGTTGGCATCAACACTACTCCCCCTTTCGAGGGAGGTCATTTTGGACTACACCAAGCTTATCTCAAAAGTGCTCAAACTTTACACGAGATAGAGGCTTTGGTCAACACATCAGCAACCTCTTCATTCGTGCTAACATATTGGAGCTTTATGGCTCCTCTCTGCACCATATCACGGATGCAATGATATCGAATCTCTATGTGTTTTGACTTGTCATGGAACACAAGGTTCTCTGTCATCTTTATGCAGCTCTGGTTATCACATAGGATCACGGTTGCTTCCATCTCCAAATAGAATAGACCTGTCAACAACTTCCAAAGCCATATGGCTTCACAACTAGCGGAACATGCAGCAATGTATTCTGCTTCTGCCGTGTTGAGAGCAATGTTTGATTGCTTCCTACTCTGCCATGAGATCATGGCTGACCCCAGACTGAAACAACATCCTGAAGTGCTCTTTCTGTCAGACACACTTCGAGCCCAATTTGAATCGATATAACCACTCAGTCTGAAGTCATGATCTCCATTAGATGAGACAACAATCTAATGTACCCTTAAGGTACCTCGTCACATGTTTTGCAACAACCAAGTGAACACGTCTAGGATCTACCAGAAATTGACTCAAGGTGTTCACAGCAAAACATATATCTGGCTTGGTGTTCGTCAGATACATAAACGATCCAATGATTTGTCTGTACAGCGTAGCATCAATCAATTCTGACGAAGTGTCAACCAAGAGCTTCAACTTTGTTTCCATGGGTGTATTCATGGATTTGCACTCCAACATATCAAATCTCTTTAGTATTTCAACTGCATACTTCCCTTGGTTAAGGAAGATCTTCTCTAGGCTCTACCAAACCTCAAGACCTAAGAAATAGTGCATTAGACCAAGGTCTTTCATCTCAAATTCTGCAGCGAGCTTCTTCTTATAATCAGTGATGAGATTTTCTTCTCTAGTTAAGAATAAGTCATCCACATACAGCATCAATATAACGAGCTCATCATTCATAACCTTGAAGTAAAGGTTAGAATCAACTTTACTCTTGGTAAAGCCCAAGCTCATCATGAAACTGTCAATCCTTCCATACCAAGCTCTAGGAGCTTGCTTCAATCTGTACGGAGCCTTATTCAACTTGCAGACATGAGTCTTCCTGTCTTCAACTTCAAACCCTTGAGGTTGTTCTATATACACTTCTTCTTCAATGACACCATTCAAGAAAGTTGTTTTCACGTCCATCTGGTGCAACTTCCACTTCATCTTAGCTGCAAGAGCTATGATGGTTCTAATTGAAGTGTATCTGGCTACAGGAGCAAATGTCTCTTCATAGTCCATGCCTTCCTTTTGAGAAAAACCACGAGCAACAAACCTTGCTTTATATTTCTCAATGCTTCCATCAGCAACATGTTTTATTTTGAAAAGCTATTTGGAAGATACCACATCCTTGCTCTTTGGTCTTGGAACTATTTCCCATACATCATTCTTTATAATGGATTGGTATTCTTCTGTCATGGCATCTGCCCATTCTTTCTTATGAATAGCTTCTTCAAAGCAAGTAGGCTCCTTCTCTAAGAAATCACACATCAAAGCCATATAACTGGAGAACGGCTTGGGTTTCTTGACTTGTCTCATGGTTCCTTCGGGGGCACCATACTCCTCTCTATCTTGAATAAGTTCCCTTGCCCAGGCTGGCTTTCTCTTGTGGGAGATCGTCATCTAGGGAGGTTCTTGGGATTCTATTATGTCATGATCTTCTAGAATCTCCTCATCAGGGGAAGTTATGACTTCCCTCACTGGTTTTGCAACTCTAGGAGCCACAAGTTCTTCTTCATATACTTCTTCAAGCTGGCATCTTCTTGATTTCTTGAGTGTTGCATCTTCATCAAAGGTTACATCCTTGTTGATCTCAATATGATGGTAACCTGGTATATAAACTCTGAAGGCCTTAGAGACCTCACAGTATCCAACAAATATTCCCTTCTTTCTTGAAGGGTCCAACTTGGTTCTCTTCTCTTTCGAAATGTGTACAAATATTGGGCAGCCAAATATTCTGAGATGGCTTACTTCTGGCTTCTTTCCGGATAACATCTCTTCAGGGGTCTTGAACCCAAGTGCACTATGGGACAATTTGTTTTGTACATACACTGTTGTTCTTGTTGTTTCTGCCCATAAGTACATTGGAAGATCTTGATCATGGATCATGGTCTTCACTGCTTCCATTATAGTTTTGTTCTTTCTTTCTGCTACACCATTTTGTTGAGGATTGTAGGGAGTGGTGAGCTCCCTCTTGATCTCGGCATCTTTGCAAAAGTTTGCAAACTCTTTTGAGGTGCATTCTCCTCCATTATCTGACCTGAGTATCTTGATCTTTCTTTCAAAGAGATTCTCTATCAAGGCTTTGAATTCCTTGAATTTACTGAACACTTCATCTTTTGATTTCAAAAAGTAAACACAGGTTTTGCAAGAATAATCATCATAAAAGACACGTAGTATACATACCCAATGATGGAGGTTAATGGCATTGGGCCACATACATCTGAGTGAATGAGCTCTAGGACTCCTTCTGCTTTACTGACAATTACTATCTCTCTTCGGGAAAGGGTTCTTGATGTTCTTTCCTTGTGCACATCCGTTGCACACACCTTCATGGTCAACCTTGAATTCTGGTAGACCTGTGACTGCCTTGCTTACATATGGCTAGTCTTCTATGCCAAAGTTCACATGGATTCTCAATGGAATGGGTCAAGGCTGCTTCTGAGTGACCCTTTAGCTTATACAAGCCACCTTCTTCTTTTCCAATAACAATTGCTTCTTCCATGGTTTTTCCTTTGGGCCATGTTATCGCACAGTTTGTAGCTAGGTCAAGTGGCTATGAAGTAGAAGGCCAAACTGGCGTAACAGGAACCTATCCCACCCAATGTCACCACGATGGGGAGGTTCTTTCTCTTTAGGGAGGTTAGGCCCAGGGGAGACGTCCCCGGTAACCTCAAGTTTTGAAGGGGCAAAGGTTTAAAGGTCAAAGTAAAGTTCCCCCTTCACAGGTCACCACCAAAACAGATAGTCCGGCTAAACAGCCAATAATGAAGTGTAGGCCCAAAGAAGAACACCTGCCCGGGACAAAGCAAACCAATATATATATGCAAGCTATGATTCAATGGGCTAGTACTTCAATAGACTATCTGATATCAATGTATAAGCAATTGCAACAATAAATATTGACGAGGTCAATGTTTGTTAATATAGCAATGAAATAATGTTACTTCACCAATAAATATCAAGATGATATAGCAATCAATGTATCCAATCAATCCCTCATTCAATGAATGCTTAAAACACCATCCAATTGCTTAATAAATGAAATTTGTTGCGTCAAGATGAAATAACCAAGGGTGACTTCAGCGTTTTTAGGGTTAGTAGTTAGTTAGGGTTTCAATTTATAAGAGGTTTTGAGAGTTATTTCAATCACTTTCACTTCAACGTTGGAGGCTAAAGTTCAGTGCCTAAGGGTTATGGAGTCAAAAAGGTGAAGGACGCACAAGTTCAAGGGGATGAGATTCAAAGGACAAGAGGGAAAGGCTTCAAGATGCTGCAACAGCAGGGCCTTAAAGACAGAACCCTAGGGGAGAGAGGCTCACTCTGGTGTTGCTTAAGCAAGGCCTCGTGCTCTCTCCTCCTTCCCGGCA
>ML789976.1:97758-110858 GCA_009831015.1 Picea engelmannii | reverse complement strand
TGTGTTGACCAAACCTCTATCTCGTGTAAAGTTTGAACACTTTCGAGATAAGCTTGGTATAGTCCGAAAGGACCCTCCCTAAAAGGGGGAGTATATATGATTCCTTGCTTCTGACCTCGTTGTTAGACATAAAGCAAGATGATGTGTGATTCCTTGCTTCTGACCTCGCTGTTAGACGTAAAGCAAGATGATTCCTTGCTTCTGACCTCGCTGTTAGACGTAAAGCAAGATGATGTGTGTGTTCCTTACTTCTGACCTCGTTGTTAGACGTAAAGCAAGATGATTCCTTGCTTCTGACCTTCCTGTTAGATGTAAAGCAAGATGATGTGTGTGCAACTTGCTTCTGACCTCGCTGTTAGACGTCAAGCAAGATGATTCCTTGCTACTGACCTCGCTGTTAGACGTAAAGCAAGATGATGTGTGTGTTCCTTGCTTCTGACCTCGCTGTTAGACGTAGAGCAAGATGATTCCTTGCTCCTGACCTCGCTGTTAGACGTAAAGCAAGATGATGATGTGTTCCTTGCTTCTGACCTCACTGTTAGACGTAAAGCAAGATGACGATGTGTTCCTTGCTTCTAACCTAGTTGTTAGACGTAAAGCAAGATGATAATGTGTTCCTTGCTTCTGACCCAGTTGTTAGACGTAAAGCAAGATGATGTATACTTTGCTTCTGACCTACTTGTTAGACGTAAAGCAAGATATGACTTGCACTGAGCTACCAGCTTAACAGTTCTGACATAGAGCCAGTCTAGTACTGTGATGGGCCAGCCTAGTGTTGTGATGAGGTATCATTTTTTTTATATTGATACATATTGATGCAGATGATGATGGTATTCTTTCGAGAATGATGATGCTACCGATGAAGAAAACTTCCGATGATTTATAGATACGCCAGCCAAGATGATATTGATGATCTTGTCCTCCTACCTGATGTTGTTGATGTTGTCCTCTCTCTCTCGCATGATGTTGCTGAAGAATACCCTTCTTGTTAAGGGGGAGTGTTGAAATAATGTAACTGCAAAGAGTATTCTTATTATTATTGATATTTTATTCATAGGATCAATCCCAATTCTGGATTGATCATGTCGAATATTGTAATAGGACCAAATCCCCTTTTGTGGATTGGTCAACAGACAATTATAATAGGCAGAATAAGAAGTCGGCCCCAGCAGTTAATAAGAAGACCCGGAAATATAATAAAGGTGGGTTTACCCACCCAGATTGAGAAGTCGGCCCTGCCAGTGAAGAGACACTTCACACGTGCCAGAACTTGTATAAATAAAGGAGGCTAGCGCCTCATTTGATCAAAAACTCACTTGCTCAATTTGAGAGACAAGTTATGATCTGTTACCGGCAAAGGAGAGAGAGAGTGGCGCATATCTTGGGAAAGGACTTTTTGTTTTAGCATAAGATCTCTTGGCATTGTATTGGCTATTTATATTAAGGAAGTTTTGTTGGGTTTTCTTCCCCTAGAGGGTTTCCCAGAATAAATGTTGTGTCTCTTGTGAATGTGTATTTCTCAATGATCTTGTTCTTATGTTGTTGTTATCTATTGAAATGCAAAGAACTATAATAATGGCATAAACATTAACAACCATGTGCCAAGTCCAAAAGGCACTCACAAACCATCGATGTCACATCAATGGATCAGCCAACTAATCCATCTCGTAATGTACCCATGAACAAAATAAGATAGGCACTCAAGATGGATCTTGAAGAAATCCAATCTGGGTGCTAACACCTCCCAAATGGTCAAGGAAAGACAAGCATATTTTGTGAATGTCAACTAAAGCAACGAGAACTAGGAGTCAAAGGGGAGCATCTAGCAAAGGTGGGATGAGAAAATTTGAGGGCCCCCCTCATCAAAGAGGATGGTAGTTAGAGGTGGAACTGATGGTGGTTATCGAAAGGTGGCATATAAAGGGCAACAGGTCTTGGCAAATCATAAAATAATCAACCACACTACCCCCCCCCCACCTTAACCTTGGGTCAGCATGTAAAGTGGCCAGAGCCCGAGAAACAAGGGAGGTCATTCAAGATCAAAAGCTCGTGTGATTCACCAAGGCACAAAAGATGTCTATCGTAAGTTGTAAGAGGCCCCAAAGAATTGTTGAAAATTTCCTGAAAGCCTACTAAATCTAGGTCTATCTACTAAATAAAAAGCACATCCTCAAACCAAACATGGATGGGAATCTTGCAAGCTCTCATCCGAGCATTAAAATCGCCCGGGAGGATGACCTCACCCATCATTAAATACTTAAAGATGCCAACATACAAATCCAAGTAAGGATCCCCAACTGAATCACTATGAACATCGAAATGAGAAGATGTTGGGAGGAAGTAGCAAACTGCAATGTAGATGTCTCTAGGGAGAGGAGCACAATTGCTAACCTAGATCCACATGAACTTGGCAACTCGTCAATTGCAACCATAGAAACAATGCCCGGAAGAGAGTCCCTGGTCAAACAAACCATGAACGCCACTAGCGCTCCAAATATGTTGTCACCAGGCGAAGAACTAGTGGTAACCAAGAATGTTGGGGAGCACCTGAACTAGACTCACATGGGTCTCAATGATAAAAAAGATATCCAACAAACCAAAACCAAAAGCATCAAATATCATGTTCAACAATGACCAAAAGCCCCATTGCTATTCCAGCAACCCACTGAGATCCACAAACCCTACTTCCTCTCCCAACCAACTAATCATTTGGAAAACCTAAGCCATGTCCACCCAAGAGGAGGAGAAACCCAAATGACTACTCTAAGATTCCTTATTACAACCCATTTACCTACCTATCATGCTACTACCCCCTGCTCTCTAGATCACTTAAGCTCCGCAACTTGGGATTTGGTGAGATCCTCGTCTCCAGGAGAAAACAAAGTTTATTTCTGTGCAGTATATTCTAGGTAATGTCATTGCAATAAGGGAAAGCATGGAATGGGCACATTTCATCAACCCCAATACCTTATTCGTCAAAATAGAATTTGAAAAGCCCATGACTGATTGGAATGGCCTTTTATTCTTACAATGCTCAAGGCCTTCAGTTTTAGTCCCACCTTCATCGACAATGTCAAAAACCTATTTGTAGATGCCTCAACTTGTCTCTCCATTAACAAAAACAAATCCAAAGAAGTTGGGCTCTTTCAATCAATCATGCAAGGTTGCCCCAGCCCTATATGTAATGGTTTTTGAAGCCCCAAGGATGATTAAAGGTATTCCCCTTCTTGAGCCTAAAGTCAAGCAACTTATCAATGGCCATTTTGTCAATGACTAGCTTCTAACTATTCTAAAAGAATATACAACCTAGGAAAACACAATGGGCACTCGTTTCTAACTATTCTAAAAGAACATAAAACCTGGGAAAACACCATGGATGGACTGGACACTTGTTGTGTTGCCTCGAGCTCTAATATCCAATGGCCCAAAAGACAATGCTACAGAAAAAGCCATTGTCGTATCCCTAACTAGTTGACCACACTAAATTGTTCTTGGATTCAACCTAGCAAATCTTCAAATTCTTGGGCATACCTTTTTCTTTCAAGAATCACCAAAAGATCTCTAAGAGGTAGTGGTGCAGAGGGTGGAAAAGAAGATAGACAAGTGGATTACAAGTGAAAATTGTTGCGACACATGTGTACTACTCTTTCTAAGTTCCTTCTCAAGCAACTTATGCAAGGCTTGAGAAGGCCCTCTTAAACTTTCCATGGGCAAAGAGCGACAAAAGCAAGGGCTTTCCCATAATTAATTGGGAGCATTGTTGCACCGCAAGAATTTGGAGGGTTGGGTATTATCAAAACTCACCTCCAAGCCCAAGCTCTATGTGCAAAATCAATGATTCGAGTTGTGGAAGGAAATGCGGCATGGAAAGTTCTTCTAAGGCACTAGATCTATGAGGGCCTTCCACTAAAAAAGTGAGCTTAGTAAAGCGTTTCTCTTCAAACCCTTTTATCAACCCTTCTCGTATCAAAGTCGTTGCTACATTTGTTTTGCAGAGTGTGTGGAAGGCCTGGGAGGTTGATAACCCTTACTTGTCCTAGAAAGACTTGTCTCTTCAGATCGGTCTCTCTTTTAATGAGTGTTGTCGTCCTTATACACACTTGCAAACGTGAGTTAAGTCCTGCTCACTTAATGTGTCCTTAGAGGCACAATGCCTAGGTTCAAAGCCCACGCTGTCACTTTGACTTGAACCTCTTCCGTCTAGGCTTACTCCTAGGGAAGCCAAGGGGGGTAGACCCTAGTTACTATGTGAATTATTAGATGAATTCTAGGAGTTAATTTTAGTTTGTTAAAGGTGAGGGGAAGCTAGCCTATATGGCAAGCAAAAAAAAGCAAATGCAAAATGTTAGCATGAGAATCAAGCCTTTCCCTAAGTCAACTATGACTAGTGCCTAAGGTTGGGCAAGGGGTCAATTAGATTATACAAAAGAGTTAAATACAATTTATACAAGAGATAAATAATGCTATAGGATACAACAAGAATTACATTACAATTGAGATATACAGATTGAAATGATACAAACCAAATATTTGGAAAATAGCTTATAATGAACAAGATGAATTTAGATGATTATATCATACACATGAAAGAGATAATTAGATAAATGAAACATTCAACTCACAAAATGAAATGATGAAATATATCATACATACAACTTCATGAACATGAATAAGCACATTAGATGATATTACAAATGTACAAAAAGAGAAATTAGATTTTAGACCAATCACATAAGATGTCACAACGTAGATATCGCCTTGAAATGTTGATTGCTTTAAAATACCCAAATGTATGAGAACTCAAATTGCCTTTAGTGTGATTGTGAGACTTAAAATGAGAACTTGCTTAAAAATGAATCACACCACCATAAAATTGCTTGCAAAATGAAATTGAGATATTATGTTGTGAAATGAAAATGTGTTGCAAGTGTTATGAAATGTAGTGTGTAACTTGATTTTAGTAAATTTTATGTGTCACTTTAATTAGGGGGGGTAGGTGTGAATGATTGTGTCCTAGACTATATGACTACCCCAAAACCATTTATTGTTCACACCAAAAGAGAGTGTTGGATGCTCAAAAAGTATGGCAACGAGGCCTACCCTAGCTTTGCAGGTCAAACCCAAAGTTTGCAAGGTACTCCACCCGGAGGACGCCGAGCGCCATGAGATCGTCCCCGATCTAGCACCCCAAGCTTCTTCCCAAGTCTTTGTTTTGATGGTGCAAGAACAACAATTGGTTGTGGATGCCTAATTACTACCTCCAACCTTTGCCATTTCTTGTAACCCAGGATCCAACTAAGTGGCAAGGGGAGAGAATACGAGGCAAACGTTGGAAAATAAATTTTAACTTGAGCAATGATTTTAATATTAAAACAAGCCTTCCGTTATTGCAAGGAATGGCTTGGGGCCACCCTCTTGCAAGGTGGGGCAAAGTAAATGTATTGAGATGCTTTATTAGTTTGTCTTAAACAAATAATGAAAATGGATTATTGCTTGCTTTACAAATTAAATGAAATTATTGTTGCCTCACTATTCCAGTCATGTGGAGGCACAATGCCTACCGTTTGACCAATGAGGGTATAACTAAATTATTGAAATTAAATTGCTTTGAAAGAATGCAAAGACTTGAAAGCAAAAACTACTCCAACAATGGCACTAGTGGAGGCACAATGCCTACCGTATAGGCCAAGTTGGGTATTATGAAGGAAATAAAAGACTTTGGAAATAAAAATTCAAACCCCACAACTATGGCACAAGTGGAGGCACAATGCCTACCGTATTGACCAAGTATGGGTGTAAAAAATGAAAAGCAAAAATGGGAAATCCTAACTATTACAATATCAGATTTTTATGTGCAAATTGACAAGAAGGCCACCCAAGAGACTCTCAAGGGTGATTTACAATATTTTTAGAAAGGTAGAAGGAGGGAGGACTTGGTGTCCAACTTGAAGATGCCCCTTGGAGGCCTTGAGAGCTAACACACTTGTAGCAACTCTTCCTTTGTGCTAAAAATCTGCATAAAACAATGTCAAAGGATATATCCAAAATGCTACAAAACCAAGACAATGTTAACTAAGTTAGCCCAAAGCAAATATGAACTTGAAATAAAGATTTGAGATTTTTAATGAAACTTTTATGATCTATTCCATATCATAACAATACATTAGAAACATGAAGAGGAAATGGAAACAAAAGTTAGATAAATATTAAAACTTTGAAAAGTTAAAGAGAGTTGGCTCTCCACTCTAGAGCCAATCCTTCAACCCTTAGTGACTTCCAATAAGCTTCTCTTTGCTACACAAGAAGAAATGAAGGTGAGAGCATCCCAAAAGTTTGCAAAATACTTTCCAAACTACTTAGGAATTACCACATAACCAATAGCAATACTACTATCAACTATATTCAAGCAAACTACTTTGCTTAAATCTCCACATACAATCTAGTGAATGCAAAACATCAAGCAAAATGGAAATATATCACCTCAAACACACACAATGGCACACCAAGAAGACTCCCAATGCACCAAAATTTCTCCAAAGCTTTCTTTATTATCCACCAAAATCTTATCACAAATACTTGTGACAAAACTTGCACATGAGAGAGCACATGAGAGAGGCGGAGAAGATAGAAATTTTGGCATAATAGCAATACTATGAGAATAGATGAGAGAATGAGGGTGAGAGGGTCCAATTTATAGGAAAAGAGGAGGAGGGAGCCCACTTGGATGGGCTCCAAGTGGCACCCATCTAAAGGAAGAGGGTCTCATCAAGGGGGGCGCACCTCTTGGTCAAGAGAGTGATGGGATGGTTGAGGGGTGAGTTGGGAAGGGGGAAACCCCCTTTCCCTTTATCTAATAGTCAAGTGGGGTCAAGGGGGGTATTTTCCTAAGTTTTTAGGGGTCCCCATCAAGTATTTCATTTTTATGAGATATTGAGCAAGAGGGGGGGGCGCCCCTCTTCTAGGAGAATGAAGAAAGTGGGTTGTGGGTTACGCTAAGGTGGGTTTTTTAAGTTGGAAAATGTTTTCCCAACTTAGGAAAGGCTATTGGGACACTTTTCCCACACTCTCTCATGACTTTCATGACTTTTACAAAATTTGGCTATTTTAATTAAGCCAATTACATGCTGATTTTTGACTGACTTTGACTAAACTTGGACAAAGGCCTAACAAAACTTGTCCAAATGAGCTAAGACTTGGTCCAAGGGTGTAGGGGTGTATGAACCATTTGATTTGAGTACTCATACCCCTATACAAAATACCCAAGGGCCATTTTTTTACATTTTACATCGAAAATAATTAAAAATTCTCAGTTTGCTGGAATTTTAATTATTTAAAAAATCCTATCAAAACTGAATGGAATTCCGCAAGACTCAAGGACATGTCTAACATGGTCATTTACAACATTCCTAGACCTTAGTTACATAGGTCTCGTCCACTAGAATGCCTTTCACTACTTTGTAGAAATTATTGTGAGGAGTGAAAAACGCATGGGAAATTAATGAGGCTGAAAAGCCAAATTAATAACCTAAGGATGAAAAACACTCAGTGAAAGGAACTCTCCTAATGAAGAAATCCTAGTGCAACTGACTTAAACTATGATCCATGTAGACTTATTACATTATTATCCCACGCAGGGTTGCGGAAATTCCAATTACAATAAAATGTTGAAGGCCAAAACTGCCTTGTAGAACCAGTAAGTCTTCAAAATGGTAGCACCATCAGGTGCATATCTTCATAGTATATGGAGTTGACCTCCTAGTTAAATAGGTGGTCAACAATGAGCACTACCTATGGGTGTCCCTTCTTATAAAGTTTGAGGGCAAGTACTAACCAAATCTTCCTAATTTATGTTCCAATTTGTTTATAATATTCATCCCTTCTCTCAAGTAGCCTTTGGAGTGTCCCATGACTACCTATGAGCCCCGCCACCTATGACCAGTCGAAGCTCTCATGGCAGCAGTCTTGCTGCTATGCCCTACCTGTGCGCCACTTCCCCTCACCCATCAATCCCACTCTCCTCTACATCTGTTGTTCCCCCCTCCCTACCTTCTCCTTTGTCTTCCTACCACTCCCACCCCCCTTCCATCCCTACCCTCCTCCCCTTCCCTATCTACAACCACTACATGTTACATATCCACCCCAACTTCCTCACCCATGACCCCCTATCCCTCATTCTCGTTGCCCTCTCCACTTTCCCTAACCACTTGACTCTCTACCCCTCCTTTCCCCCACTTACCTGTGGGCCCCCTTTACCCCACACCCCCCTCTCTCTTCCCTAGCCACGCCCACACACAACCCTGCAACCTCCCCCTCTACAAGTCTCTCTAACACAAACCACTTGTGGGTGTTGAAATATTGTCACTTCGAAGAATATTCTACCTAAAAGGGAGTGTTGAATAATATTATTATATTTATTAATTACGCCCTATTGTGCCTTTGTAAAAGTCGGCCCTTTTGTGCCTTGACAATTAAATGTAAATTAAGAGGGTAAAGTGACAGGTCAGCCCAATTTTAGGCTAGCCAGACCACTATTTATAAGGGAGGCCAACGCCTCATTTGGACACACTCACCAGCTAGCTCTGCAATGCGCAAGTCTTGGAGGAGAATCTACTACAACTGGGGGTGACGTTAAGGAGAGTTTTGGTCTATGTCTTGGTATCTCTTGGTTAAGTAGTGCGCTACTCTTTCAGAGTGAAGGAGTAGAGGAGGATCTTCTGCTGTGTTTCTGGTCTATCTATATTGAGGAAGTTTTGTTGGGTTTTCTTCCCCGTGAGGGTTTCCCAGGATAATCTGTGTCTCTATTGTTTTTGTGATTGCCTCTCTTTCAGTGATTTTATTTATCCAGCTAATGTGCTAAATGATTATAATAATAAAGAAGAATTGTAACTGCTAGCTGTATAAGTAAAATATCAACATGGTATCAAAGCAGGCCTGAAAGAGACCAACTCACAGTTTATAAAGAAGTGGCTAGCCTCAGCGCACCTTCTCCAAGATTCAGTTTTTAGTGTTGCAGCTGCTGCAGAATTAGGGCTTTTGCATTAACCCTAAGTGTGATGTTTTCCCTGTTTGAGGAGGGCGTTGGAGAAAGTAACCACACCTAGGAACTCACCCTAGGAGGGCGCATCTAGTCCCTGGATCGGAATTCCGAAATTTGAAGTTTGAGAAATTAGGGTTTCCTCATAAAACCCTAAGTTGCAGTTGCAGTTGCAGTATCAGTTACAATTGCAATTGCAGTTGCAGTGCCAGTTCCTTCGCACCAATTGCAGTACCAGTTGCAATGAAAGTTTTTGTGAAGTGTTGGGACTGATTTTTATTGTCCTAGTGCATCTTACTCTAGCAAATCTCCAGCTACCTTTAGATTACAAGTTGCAACACCTTTGAAGTTTGAAAGGTTCGTTATTGCTTGCCGCTGTTGTCGGATGGTGCCACTATCTGTCGATATTGTCCAAGGTATGCACTTACATATGTTTAAACTGTATCATTATTCTAAAGGGTATTTGCAGGAGAAAGGATATTTTGTCTAAAACAACAATCGTAGATACAGAAGGATCTTAGATCCAACACATTCAAAGAAACAATGCACCCCAGGTTTAATTAATTTGATATGCCTCTATTTGTTATGGCATTATTATGATCTATGAACATCTAGGTTGTATTTTGATCTATTGAAGTTATGACTATAATACTAATCATTGGTCAAAATTAAAGTCAAAGTATTAGATTGATTAAAGTTGAGATTATAGAGTTTATTCTCTAACCCAATTTTCTATCAAGAAAGCATATTATCTGAGTACAGAGGACAGGTTGAAGAAAATACTTGTCATCTTGAGTGAAGGAGACTCGGAAGAAAAGCAACACACTCGTTCTTGAGGACAAGACACAGGGTTCCAGGTTTGATTGATTAAATTGATAAGATTCAAATTTACACATATCAAGTTTGATAATTGCTAAACACTATAGTTGTGATAGCAATCTCTTGAAAAGTTTTATTATTGAATACATGGTAGCATGTGAGCACTATTGAGATACATGCTTGCTGTAATCATTTACTATATATAACTAACATCTCCTCTAGGAAAAGCTTCTTGTTTTGTTTCCAAGTTACCATGGAGGAATGATTGATCACAACACTAGAAGAGTGTTTCTCTCATTCCTTATTATCATATTTCTTACTTTTTACCCTTGTTTCAGGCAAGTTACAAGTGATAGCTCCGAAGGAGCTACTGTGACAATCGTTCTCACTATTGTTTTTATTATTATTATAAAGAGTATAATTCTTGTCTATTAATTCTCCCCTGTTGCTCTTGTTCCAGGCAAGTCACAGGTGATAACCCTAAGGGAGCTATAGTGACGACTACAGGAGGCAACATATTAGATGAGACATGGAGCAGATTATCCAAATTGTATACATGACTGTATACATCCATGTACTGAAGAAGAAGAAGCTACTTTTGCTAGATACACAACATCTCATATGAAGACAGAACATGAGGAGCAGAAGGCTCCAAAGATAATAGAACAAATCCCTCTAGTGCAATTGATCGCTCTTCAGATCATCAGGGAGAGTTAATAGAGCCAGAAGGGCCTACCCAGAATCAATACAGTAACCAAGAAGAGACCAGCATGGTCCCATGACACTTTGCAGGACGCAAAGCCATATAGCATTGATGTGCCATATCAAAGGGAAAAGATGGCTCCGAAGATTATATAGGCTTCAGAGGGAGCATGGAGACTCAGAGTGAGCCCGATCTTAGACAGATGCCATGAGTTGAGATGACTAGATTGTAGCTTCAGAGACTTCTAGGAGATGTGAAATCTCCTGGGAAGATTCCATTGTTTCAGTGACAGAGGAGGAAGCCAGTCAGAAGGACTAGGATATGGATTTTGCCATGAGACTAGAAGGGAAGTCAGAAGTGACTTCATAGATTGATCTAGCAGATCAAGCATGTTGCAGATAACAGTATAAAGATGTACAAAGCCTGATTTGTGTCCAGAGGATTCTGCTAGCAAGAGGGAGAAGACTATGACGAGACACTTGCTCCAGTATTCGAAGAAATAGTTCCAATGTTCGTGAAGACAGCCAAAACAACCATGATTCCGATACAGTATGAGATTCAAAGGGAGCAGTCCATGTATTTCAGTTTGAGTTGCCTCCATGAAAAAAGAAAAGCTACCTTCAATATCAGTTGTTGATGAATGCAGCTATGTGAGACATTCTCCAGCTCACAAACCTGTGAGGTGCGGATCATTGTAGCTATGTGAAGTCTTTCTCTCAGCATACAAACTTGAGAGAAAGCCCCTAAGAAGGGTACGTGGTTCCTGCCTGAGACAAAGCTAGGAACATAGAGATGACCTCCTCCATTCAGAGAGTGAGAAGAACTCCAAATAATTATCCAGTGGGAAAGGCAATCTGATGAGTTGGACATGCTCGTGGCTGAGCATAAGGTGAACGTGTGAAATCCCAAAGTGTTGGGTGCATCATCATGTGAACAGAAATGAAGATGATGTGTTAGCCTCCTCTGAGCAGCAGAGTTGATGAGAAAACTCCAGATGATTCTCCTGTGTGAGGCAGTGGGAAAGAAGATCTGTAGAGTGGACATGCTTGTGGATGAGCACAGGTGAACGTGTGTAGATCTGGTTCTTCTGTGTAATGCAGTGAGCCAGAGGTCTGACATCCCTATGGATGTGCCCCTAGTGGATGAGCACTAGTGGGTGTATCAGATCCTTCGATATATGTTGTTCAAGAGTCAAACCTGCCTGTAACCCTAATTGTTATGTAAAGGGTACAGGTCGGCCCCACCTTAATGTGATTAATAATAAATGTAAAAGATAATTATTATGGTTAATATTAATTATAATAATAATAATAATGAAAATAAAAATAATAATAATAATAATAATAATAATAATAATGTGACTTAGAGAGGTCGGCCCTGTTGAGCCAAATAGACGCCTTTGTTGATAGGACAAGTCTAATATAAGTAAGGGATGATTCCCCATTGTGGAATCATATCTTTCTTGTGAGTTTGGAAATTTCAGCAAATACATCTACTTGGGAAAAGGTGCGCACCTCTCTTGGGCGCTAGTCTTCTAGGGCTTGAGCACCCTCTTGTGTGCCAGGTCTTTCTTGGTGGTGAAGGTCTTTCTCTTGAAGAATATAGCAAAGGATTTGGCTGGGTTTTCTTCCCTTGTTGAGAAGGGTTTCCCAGGATACTTCTTATGTTCTTGTGCATGGCGTTTCTTCTTGTGATCTTGGTTGTTGCAACATTATTGTTTATGGTTAAGTGAAATGCTAAAATGAAATGAACTTCATGCTTAACCTAGGTTATGAAAAATCAACATGGTATCAGAGCATAGCTCTTGAAGAACCCACTGCACAAGCATCTACCAGTCTCCTCTCTCTTCTGCAGAACCGTACCGCCCTCCTAGGGTTTCCAGAAAATCTGTACGCCCTTCCTTTATGAGGTGTTTCATTCCTTAAACACTTGAACATTGGGGCTATTTTTGGCATATGAGAGTACGGCCTTCTCCAGCGCATCTCCAGAGACTCTCAGATTGACATTTCGAGCATTTTGAAATTTTGGCCCTAAGGTTTCTGGGGTTTCGCTAATTTCTACAGAAATTTCAAAATTAGGGTTTCTGCAAATTCATTGAAGGAGCTCTTCAGCTCACCAGTGTTCTCCTATCTCTCAAAGGCTTATTGTTGGCAGTCATAAGTCCAATAAAACCTAAGAGTGCTAGCCTAGCCTAGCCGTTAGGTTTTCTAGCCTAGTTGACAAAGGGTTGTGAAGAATCTAAAATTATGATGAACAAAAACTACGATGGAAGATAAGCTTGATGGATCAAGCAACTTCAAAGTTCTTGAAAGACAAGAATTTAGAGGAAGATTTATTGTGGGTAATACAAAAGGGTTTACCAGAGAGTCAGAGACAGTTATCAATGAATGGAAGGAAGATGTCAGGACAAGGAAGCCAATCACCTACTCAAGCCCTTACTTTGAAGGGCCAGCTTCAAAATAACAAAGATGACAAAAGGTGACACCGTGACTATCTTCTTCATAAAGATCTCAGAGGATAGAGATCAGCCAAGAGCCATTGGAG
>ML789976.1:69503-87143 GCA_009831015.1 Picea engelmannii | reverse complement strand
GTTGAGAAGGGTTTTCCCAGGATATTTCTTGTGTTCTTGTGCATGGTTATTCTTCTTGTGATCTTGGTTATTGCAGCACTTGTAAATTGTGTAGCTGCATTTGTTCATGGTTCAAGTAAATGCTAAAATGAAATAAACCTCATACTTGAGCCTAGCATAGTGAAAATTCAACAATTGTTGTTGTTGTTGTTGTTGATGCTTCTGTCTCATTCTGTTCCAGCTTCGTGTTGTTGATGTTGATGTTCCAACTTCATATTGTTGATGATGTTGATGTTCCAGCTTCACGTTGTTGATGATGATGATGTTGCTCCAGCTCCGCGTTGCAGTTGATGATGATGTTCAATTTCTACTGATGTTGATGATGAGAAAAACTTCCGATGACCTATAGATATGACAAACAGTGTTCTAGATGTTGTTGACGATGTCTCCTCCTCCTAATGTTGTATTGAGTCCAGTTAGTTGTTATTGATGTTGTCTGTAGAATACCCTTCTTGTTAAGGGGGAGTGTTGAAATATTGTAACTTTCAAAGAATATTCTACCTAAAAGGGAGTGTTGAATAATATTATTATATTTATTAATTAGGCCCCATTGTGCCTTTGTAAAAGTCGGCCCTTTTGTGCCTTGACAATTAAATGTAAATTAAGAGGGTAAAGTGACAGGTCAACCCAAACCTAATTTTAGGCTGGCCAGACCACTATTTATAAGGGAGGCCAACGCCTCATTTGGACACACTCACCAACTAGCTTTGCAATGCGCAAGTCTTGGAGGAGAACCTACTGCAACTGGGGGTGACATCAAGGAGGGTTTTGGTCCATGTCTTAGTATCTCTTGGTTAAGTAGTGCGCTACTCTTTCCTAGTGAAGGAGTAGAGGAGGATCTTCTGCTTTGTTTCTAGTCTATCTATATTGAGGAAGTTTTGTTGGGTTTTCTTCCCCATGAGGGTTTCCGAGGATAATTTGTGTGTCTCTATTGTTTCTGTGATTGCCTCGCTATCAGTGATCTTATTTATGCAGCTAATGTGCTAAATGATTATAATAATAAAGCAGAATCGTAACTACTCGTTGTATAAGTAAAATATCAAGAGTGGGTTGCAACATGCTTACCACCTGTAGCACAAAGATCTACAAGGCGTTGATAGAAACAGGTCAAGTCTCTGATGAGGGATACTCATACATGTCAAAGTATGGATAGCACAACAGATTTACTCTTGAAGGACAATCCCGTAACAAGGTCAACCCCAAAAACTTGGTAATTCTCTCTACAGACCCTATTTTGTTGGCAGTGCAAATTCAGAATTTTTCTAAATTAAAGGAAAAATTACAAGCAAATATACATTCTCTCTCTAACAAGATCTTAGAGGTGGAATACGAGAAATTGATTCTCAAACAAATGTTGCCCAAAAACGAAGCACAAAAAGCTCTCCGCCCATCGAGTGATGCCTTACACGTCGAAATCCTAGACCTCAAGAACAAACAAGAGGAGATCCAAGCTCAATGGGTAATCTTTAAACAGGAAATTGAAACACACATTACTTCATGGGCATAGGTTGTTTGGGGGTAGGAAAGAAGACCCCACCCTTGCTGAGGTTGAGGAGGTAATGCAAGCTAAGCTCGTACAGAAGCGTAATACGTGAGCGCGCGACCTAAATTTAAAAGTGAGGGGGCTTCAAATCATTCCTCCTCGAACCCCTTGCAAATCATAGCAAGTTAGAGCCTCATTCATATAAGATACCCTAGACCTCCTAGATATTAGCCTCGAGAGGGCTTGGCTCGATTCTGACTCCATTCTTTTCCTCCAATTTAGATCTTCAAGAGACCAGCTTTAGGCCTTCCCAACCAAATAGAAGCTTTTATCCCTCCCTCACAGGATCTACCTAAGATCTTTAGTAAAATATACTTAATGCACAGGTCAACCACCTTGGCCAAAATCTTGTAGGAGGTGTTTATCAAAGTTATGGGCCACACTAGGCAAGTGCACAATCTAAATTTAGAAGTGAGGTGGCTCCCCTCACTTTCTCCCTCCTAGGACCCCCTACACATCGAAGCATCATTCCTCCAAGATAGCATAGACCTCCTAGAAATTGGCCTTAAGAGGGCTTAGTTTGGTTCTAACTGTACTCTTTTCCTCTGATTTAGATCTTCGAGAAACCAGCTTTGGGCCCTTCAGGCCAAACAGAATCTTTTCTCCCTCCCTCAAAAGATCTACCTAGGATTTTTGGTAAAATATGGTTAATGCACAAGTTGAGCACCTTCGGAAAAATCATGTTGGACGTGTTTAATAGAGTTATGGACTGCTAGCTTGTGATCAATTTCAGGTCTCCTACCTTAGGGATGAACTCGATGATGCCCCAGTTGATTCCATCTCCAAGGGACTGGTTTCCAAGAACTTCATTGTGAACTTGTAGAAGTTTAGGTCCAACAAACTCCCACATGACCTTGATAGCTCTAACAAGCAACGATTTAAAGAAACAATATTGCAAGTCTCTTTAATCTATGTGTGGGGCAGAAACGATTAAAGGGATTCGTCTGTTTGATTATCTAAAAAGCAAAATTGCGAGAAAGATAGCTCACCTGGTTCTATATTAGCTATATTAATTAGTGTAACAAGTAACTTATCTTTCTCACAGTTCTCTTTATCCTGAAGATGAACCCAAGTGAGGTTCGAAACATCGATATGGCATTTTCAGACACAGCTAATCCTGAAACATCATTATCAAACAATTCTTACTGCAGAAATTAGAAATCACAAATTCAATCTCTATATGGGGCATAAACGATTAAAGAGATTTGTCTCTTTGATGATATAAGCAAAATTGCAAAATAGATAGTTCACCTAGTTTTCTATATTAGCTAAGTAGCTATCTTTCTCACAAATCCCTTTATCCTGAAGATGAACTCAAGTGAAGTTCAAAACATTGATATGGAATTTTCAAACGTGGCTAACCCAAAACATAATTATCAAACAATCCTTACAGCAGAAGTTGGAAATCACAAATTCAATCTCTGTATGGGGCAGAAACAATTAAAGAGATTTGTCTCTTTGATTTCTAAGAAGCCAAAGTGCGAGAAAGATAGCTCACCTGGTTTTCTATATTAAAGATGAACCTATTAGAGGAATGAAACAAAGTAACGCAGGAAGAGTATGATGCCATACAGGAAAATCAAACATGGAAACTCATTAAATTGCAAGAGTGGCATTGGCTGCAAATAGGTCTACAGGACAAAATATGAAGCAAAATGGCTAAGGAGAGTTCTAGGAAACATAAATCTTCAGCGACAATCAGAGTGTGACTCAGCTCACGAAGAACCCAATGTTTCATGCAAGGACCAAGCATGTTGAGATCCAACAACACTTCATCAACAAGCAAGGGTAAAACAAAGAAGTTGAAGTTGTGTACTACAGAAATGAAGACAGACTTGCTAACATATTCACAAAGGTGTTAAGCGAAGAAAAGAGGAGAGGCGCTTCGTATAATAAAATAAAGTGGTTATTGAAGATATAATGCCCACTTTAGGGGCACTCTTAGACTACTCTGCTAAAATTGGAAGTCGGGATAAGATAAGATAGGACGAATAGTTTAGAGATAAGATTAGTCTATTCTAAGGTTAGTTCCTTTTTGGCTTGACGTTTATTGTCATCCTCGACAACCAATTTTGAAACAAATTTTGTACTATAAATACGTTCTCCTATGCCATACAATAAGATCAAAGTTTAGTGTGAAACTTAGCTTACTCTCTTGAGCGTATGTGCTCTAAATAACTGAGATGCCGAAATAAACTTTTCTCGGGGTAAACTTAATTTTGCTAAGAAACACGATACAGGATTTTGGGAAATAAGTAAGAAAATAGGACAAACTGACGGCTTCGAATTAGGGTAAATCGAAAAAAGAAAAAAAAAAAATCACACAGCATGAACAGGCCCATACACAAATGTTATTCTACTGAATAATTTGTGTCCTCGAGAACTTGAAAATGCTTGTGCTACAGCATAAATACTAAACCCCAGTCTACTTGCACTTAATTTTTATTAACTACGGAAATATGGGTTGAATTAAGACTAAATATACCGACAATATAGAATATTAAACTAGCGTGCTCATCGTGATGGTTTGGGAAAGGGATTACTTACCAGCAGGATACTGCATGGGTAAGGGATGATCTCCTGCGGAGAGGCAGCAGCCCCTGCATACCAGTGCCATCCCTTCTACGCCTTGGGGGCATTTTCAGATTCTGCTATTCAAATTTCATACCCATACCCAACTGAACTGCTTCGCATATTGTGCGTACATTATTTAGGAGTGCATTTTACCAGACCATGTGATTGGGCTTTAGAAAGAAACATCACCAAACCTTTCCAGCGCACACATACACATATATGTGGTCTTTGATACCGCTATGAATATCGGTGTTAAGTTGCATTACCAAACTCCAACCGCTATGAATATCGGTGTTAAGTTGCATTACCAAACTCCAACCAGCGACAGCGCAAACGTACTTCTAGACATTAGGCACTAGCCCGTTCCCACCCACATAAGAGAAATGTTATCACACCAAAATTAAGTGTAATCACTCTCACTTCACATAAAGTCAAATTAGTCATTCAGTTATGATTTAATGGTAAATTGGTGGAAATTTTCCTTTATTAGTCTTGGTTAGAGGGACTATAGCGGTCGATAATTCGTTGACTTCATATTAATATGTCTTTTGACTATAAATTTTTGCATCATCTGTATTGTTCGTACTATAGAAGTAAAAACATTATTTTTTATATAAAAAAAAAACTTATATGCCATTGTCTCATTGGAGAATATATTCGAGGTCTTATTGCCAGCTTCATTATTCTCAATGTTGTAAATGTATAGATATCCAAAGTTTTGAGCTTAGACGCTCCTTTTTAATTATTATTACATTTTTACTAAAATGTTTACAAACCAAAAGTATTATTATTATTATTATTATTATTATTATTAGTCCTTTGTATTTGTATTGAAATGTTTGCATACCGAAGGTTTAGATCATTGACATTTTTTTTGAGGTGCTTGAATAGGCCTGACAGCTTAAATGTTTACATAGCGCGAGGTCCTGAAACAGGCCTGACAACTTAAATGTTTGCATACCGTGAAGCCCTTAGACAGCCTGACAGCGTTAAATGTTTACCTAAATAAGCTTCTCGGAGTACATTTTTCCTCGAAATTTTCCATACAATGTTGCAGTGAATTTTGACAATATTGTTGTCCATCACAAGTTGAATAGGCATTGTATGTTTCATACTTCTTCTAGGCTTGGAATGCAATTTAGTCATCGTTGAAGCTACATACATTGTTTATTGGTTTGGTGGGTGCTTCTTTTTCGATGGTTCGTCGGTTGTTGCTTGTTGTTGTTCGGTTCAACTTTGCAAGGTTGGGGACCTGCACTTACGGTTGGACATGTTGGTGTTTGTTGCTTGCTTTTGTTTACTTCAACTTTGCAAGGTTGGGATCCTGCATTCGCAATTGGATCTGTTTTTTTTTTTTACTTTGCGGAGTCCAGGTGTTGCACCCACAATTCAACCTGCGCTTCTGTCGTTCATCATTTCGGAGTAAGTTTCGATGCCATAATTTCATTTTATATTCCTTCTTTGTTGTTCAATGTTTGTAGTTTGCAAGCAAGAATGTTTGCTTATTTCTACTGGCATGCTCGTCATATATTTCTGGTTCCTTCTATGCTTAGGTTGCAGTTTAGTAATCGTTGGAGATACATATGTTGTTTACCGGTTCGGTGATTGTTGCTTGTTCGTTGGTTCGTCGGTTCGTCGGTTGTTGCTTGTTGTTGTTTGGCTCAAGTTTATGAGTTTGGGGCCCTAGGGCTGTAGTTGGGTCTGTTTGTGCTTTCTCATTGGTCTATTGCTTATTGTTTTCTTTTGTTTACTTCGGCTTTGCAGGGTTGGGGTCCTGCGCCGGCAGTTGGAGTTGTTTTTGTTTTTTTTTTGGCGCTTTGCGGTGTTCAAGTCCTGCACCTGTGAGTGGACCTGCGGTTCTGTTGTTTGTCGTGTTTGGCGAAGTCAATATCTAGCGCATGTTCTGTGCCCGCCTGTTTTGCTGTAAAATTTTGTTGATACTTCAGTGTTGACATGATACAAAATAGTGGCATAAAAAATAATTTGACAACTACATGTGCAATTACAATATCCGTTGTTTTTTTGTTAAAATAAAACATGTGCAAAACACACTTATTAACCATATATGGTGAAATGTGTCCATATTACAATACAACCTCTTTATCCTCTACACAGATTGGTGTGACCATGATACAATTTGTCTTGTACTTGAGATATGATATGCACACCAAAGATACTGCAAAATTATATTTCCATGTCTGGAAGCATATCTGGATACTTTGCCACAGAAAACCAAAATCATTTAGCTATGGCCATGCTATTTCTTAATATTTTGTGGCTTGTAATATATTTTGGGCAGAAAAAAACTTTATATATTTACAACCATGGATGGAGAAAAGCAAAGGTTCATGTTTCTAACTATCTTTTATTCTATTCGTTGATTCTCATTTATTGTATGTACATATTACTTGTTCTTCGTTGCATACCAACTTCCATTCATGTTCATTGTATTTTGTGTGTTCCCACATTCAAACAAACAGAATAGCTGAAGAAAACGAAGGAGTCTTAAGTGCAGCGGTAGATGAGGAGATAGAAAAGTACATGCTTGTACTATTATTTCATATTATGTTGTTTTGTATTTCATTTATTATCTGTATATGTGTTCACCTAGTTTATTGTATGCAGATATTGTGTACCTTCCTACGTAATAAATTATCTTCATGTCCTTTGTATTTCCTGTGCCGCTACATTGAAAAAATTCAAACTCTATTTATTTATTTTTTACATGTCTCCCTGCATACTAACTTCCTTCATGTCCATTGTATTTTTCCTGCATTGCTACATTTAAACAAATAGAGTGGCTGAAGAGGACGATGGACTCTTTGACATGAATGTAGCAGAGGAGTTACAGAGGTGCATACATGTACTCTTATTTCATATTCCAGTGTTTAGTATTTTATTTATTGTCTATGTATTTGTTCTACTTATTCTACTGTTTTGCACCTTTTTTTGTTGTATGTATATACTACGTGTCTTTCTGCTTATTCTCATGTGAATTGTATTCTCTTTGCTGCTACATCGAAATAAATAGAACTGTATTTCTTTCTTTTACATGTCCTTCTGCATACTAACTTGCCTTCATGTCCACTGTATGTTCGGCATTGCTACCTTGAAAGAAACAGATTGGTTGGACAGGAAGATGAATTCTTATATGTGATAGCAGAGGGGTATGTGGTACAATCTTCGAAAAGGTATACCAACTGTGCTAGTAAATTAAACATACAAAACGGGTGGGGGCATATAATATTGGACAAGAAAATGATGATTTGGTAACAATGGGCCTTTGTGTCGTCCCCATTTCTATTTTTTCCATTTTTTATTATCCATTTTGCTTTCTAATTGCTTTGCTTAGTCATCTTTCCAAAAATGCCTTGGTACACCGGTTGGCGGACTCACAGGTTCACATTTATGGTTATGGTTCTACCTTATTCCATACTTACCCACTTTGTCAATTACGGGTTCACGGGCTAGCAGGTTCAAGATTGTGCCCCTGGCTTCAGAGGTTCCACGATATACAGATTGGTCGTCGTACCCTGTCATCACGCCCTATTTATTGTTACACATTTTTTCAATCAAAAAATTTGAGGCATACAATTTGACCCTCGGGTCCTCATGTTTCCTGAGTATCCCTTGACACCCTATTTCGTATTCCATCTCCTTCGACCCTGCATGTGACATTAAGAACAATTATGGACAATATACAATGCATATGCTTGTTTAGTCCTTTTGATGTTCATCTACACATGCTTGCATCATAAAAAGTTGGACTAGTGACATGGCCATGAGCAGTCAATCATCCCAAATATCAGCAGCCCGACAAGGTCAAAGGTAAAGATGCATACATTTTGTTCCTCATATATTTACCAAACAAATATCCTCAGTTATTTATTCATCTATGGGATGGTGAATATGGTGATGTCATCTGCAACACATACTTTGTAGTTCACAAGAAGTATCAACAAGTGCAAGTGATACGTCGAACATAGCGCAGGTTTCGTAGACTAAGAGGTCTGGTTGCAAAACTCTGGCTCCATAGTTCATCCAAGCTATGTGTCTACTTGTACATTTATGCCAAGAAAAAAAAAATGCACACTACCATTCACATTACTTTTCTTGTTCAAAAAATGTTACCAGGTCTAAACTTGCAACACCCAAAATACTATCAATAGAGGGCTTGAATAGCCGCTGAAATGGACAAGTGTTCCTCGGGGACATAATGGTCATCTATAGCACCTACTTGGACAGGGAAAACAAAACTAGATCCATTATGCATGCTGACATGACAGACAAGGAGGCCCTGATGACAGTCACACTAACTATTCCCACACAACTTGTCCAGAAACATGCTGAAAAGATATTGCCAGGTAATGGGATATCCATTACAAATTTTAATATATTGCCCAAAAGAGAATATGACCATGGTGATTGTGATCGGATTATATCGCTCAACGAAACAAGTATTGTGGAACAAATTCCTGCTATTTGTTCAGAATATCGTTTCGTCCCAGACACAACTATCAACCAACTTGCACAAAGCAATGACATTTACCCAATCGGAACCATTGGCGCAACTGTCACACTCGCGAGAAAACTTGGCTCGCAACATATTCTCCATATAAAAGATGGAGAGTCAGACGATGACAAGGCAATGGTACCATTCTCCATATCCAGTTTTGTCCTTTACTTTCACATGTCCATGTATCTCGGTTAAGTTACACAAATATTGCATTGTTCCATGTTGTAGTTGCAATTGTTCGACACCTATTCAAATTTGTTTTCGTCACTGGAACAACAATTGCATAAAGGCAATTTCCACTTATGCTCTTCAAAAATATAACAAAGAAAATAGATGTTAAAGAAACGATCTTTCGCACAACCCAGGCAACATTTATAACAGAATTGTGAGCAAACATAGTACAAGATCTCAAGAAACTAACTTGCTCTACAACTGTTGTGTGTATGCATCTATAGATTCATCCTCACTTTGCTCATACAAATTGCCTTCACCAAATTTCTGTATTTTTTTTTTTTTTATGTAGTTGTATATTATATTGTTCAATATATTAACTGTTATGCTCATGTTTCCATGTTGAAGGTGTTTTGGTTGCAGCAAATGCGTACTCGACCCCCTTTGAGCCTGTATGTGCAAAATGCAACTCTCCTACTTTTTCTTCTGCTTTCATAAGTGATGATACAATTGATTGTCTGCGATGCAGTAAAAAATGTCCTTACATATATAGACATTGCCTCAGTGTTGCCATCTGAACCATGGGCAACACAACCATACATTGTACAATTAGACAACCTCTGTTACAAGATGTGCTTCTTGGGTTAGCAGAATTGTCATATGAAGCATACCTACAGAAAAAGGCAAACAATGTCTACATGTTGTGTGACTTTTGGATACATAGAAAATTTACCTTAAATGAGGACAATGCAATATTGCATATCGGCTGGAAAAAATAAATAAATAAACAAATCATATCAAGCTTTGGCAGGAAACAAAAATATCTCATGTGTGTTTGTAATTTTTCTTCAACACCTAGATGAATGTTTATCGGACTCAAGTTCTTCGGAGTTTACATATATAGTTGTAAAATTCTCTTTCTAGAGATTTTGTCTCTTCTTGTGCACTTGAAACAACAAGGAGAATCTAACTACAAATGCAATTGATGCTGTTATTTTAATTTTTTTTGCATCTCCCAGTAAGAATTTTGCATATTTGTTGCGGTGTGCAAATTAAAAAAAAAATGGTGGCTCGTTGTGGCTTTGTTGGAGGAGTATGCACGTTTTTGGTTGCCCAAATTGGACAATTGTTTTCCAACTATATAGCCATGGCAAGATTTCTGCATCTTTTTTTGGTACCCGAATAAAAAAAAAGTTGGTCTCCAACTATACATTTATGGTATGGTATCTTCATTTTCTCGATGCTCTAATTGAAAAAAAAAAGGACTCAGCATGGATTGAAACATGATCTTGAGATTTTCAGAACTCGTTATAGAGATTGGGGAGTTCGGGCATTGGAATTCATATAGGCAGGTGCAGTTGTTGGTGATGTACATGCACATAAGATTGTTTAGTCCAGAAATGGGAAGCATGAGCGCAAACCCCATAAAAAACATCCAACTGTAAATAACTCAAGCCCATCCTTTGAACCATCGAAATAAATTGATCCCATAGGCAAAACCATCAAGCATTTCCAATAATATTGGAAATTTGGCATTGTTAAAACTGGTAGTGATAGACCATGGCACTATCAGAATAAAATGTCCATAGTGATCTTGCTTAATGGTAAAATAGTAATCGACAACTTTCTTGTTCCCCATTTTGAGGTCTGGTTATAGCTAGCATACAATGGCGAAGCTCCATTGGTTTTGTGTTGTCTTGTGTTTGGCAAACTTTTGTTCATATCTCGTGGCCCCAGTGATTTTCTCATGGGAACATATACCAGATGTAAGAGAAAACCAATGCCACGATGTGTTTTTTTAATATATCAAATTGTTTGATGCAAAGGTCGATGTGTATTGCTCTATGGAACCTCGTGGGATATTGCTCGATGCCTTCCGTGTTCGTGTGTTGCCTTCTGCCTCAACTTTCAATACATTTGGTGTTTAGTTGGTTCTTGGTTGTATGCTTTGTTCTGGAAAATTAATAATACATTCAGGATCTTCGCAGTTTTTCTATGATCTTAAAGACTATAGAGGACATGCTTTTCCTTTTAATATAAGCTATGTGACGCAAATGTAGTATGTGGCTCATTTTAACACTTTTCCTTGATCGATGAACTTAGCAAAATTAATCTCCTGGAATAATTTGAAATAAAAGAATATATACTATGCGAAGTCCAATGGAACTATCATATCAATGAGAGGACATTAAAATTCAAATGCATCGTTGTTATACTTGCGGCAAAGCTGATAGTACAATAACTTTACTTAAACATCCCAAAATTGATTTTCTTGTAGCTTCTCGACGCTTCTCTTATACAAACAGATCTTGGAAACTATAAGCATGACTCGATGTATCTATTCCTTGATTGAAGAACATGTTCACGTGTTTAATACACTTCATAGATATTGTTAAGACCATCAATGGGGGCCCAAAGGGGTTGGATCCAATGGTGGAAAGCGAGGATTTTTTTACCATTGGGCAAGGTTCAATTCCCGTGAGGGCCTAACCTGAAGCCATGGGGACACCTTGAGGTAGTGTTCGAACGTGTGGTTGCACCCAAAGATACTATATTAAATGGCAGCATGACCCGTGCACACATAAGTGGATCAAAGCCCACCCCCATGTCCTTCAAATTTTAAAAGGATGGCGGAGGCGACTGGATGGTAAAGTCGTTCTTGCAATGAAGATCAGGTCTTGTGCTCAAACCCGAGCAAGGACGTGGTCTAGTCGCAGAAATCTTAACTGGGCCAAGCCCGCCTACCTTTAAGGTCGACGGAGGCGGCTGGATGGTAAAGTCATTCTTGCAACAAAGGTCAAGTTTTATGCTCAAACCCAAGCAAGGACGTGGTCTAGTTGCAAAAATCTTAACTGGGCCAAGCCTGCTTACCTTTCGTCCCCAAGGTGTAGGACAGTCGGTGACAGAGTGTGTTGTTAAGGCACTCTGTGATGTTAAAGTCACTGGTTCGAAACCTGCGGGGACAAAAAATCCAACCATGTTAAGGGTTGGTGTGGCTTAGGCCGGGTGCAATCCCTGGGTGATTTTGATGGCTTAGATGCCCCTCAGTCGCGGTTTCTTAGCCACAGTTTGGTCCCACATGTCACGGACAAACTAACAAACAAACAAAAAAATACCATCAATGGGGATTTCTTACACCAATTCTCGCTTCCGAAAATTTCCATCCCCTTTATTTTTGCCCTATGCTTTCCCTTTCTGGTTACTCGTTTTTCAGAAAAATGTCTAGTTGCGGGAGTTGGCAGATTCACGTCTTCAGATTTCCACTATTACTTTTATATCACCAGCCCAACCGACCGCTTCCCCGTTTTATATTGAACAAACTTTTTGGATCGTGGGTTCTCAGATAGGCAGGTTCAACATTGTGTTTCCATTGTTCCGCCACCTACAAACAACACCCTGACTTCCGCGATCTACAAATTCCCCTTTATCTCGTTTGTTTTTGCTTTTTGTTTACTTGGTCCTTTTTTTGAATGTGTCCTTTTTTTGAATGTCTCGTGCTTTTATATACAACACTCGAAGTTCCGCAATATACAAATTGACCCTCGAAATTCGTCATGGTCTCCTGTTTTGTGTTACGCATTTTGAATTTAACAGTTGGGGTAGATACAATTTGACCATCGGGCCCTCACGTCTCCTGAGTAGAGCTTGTGTCCCTGTTTTCAAGCCCGTCAATATTCCATGTTCTGAGTATGTCTAATGCTTTTATATCATGAGTCTGACCAACCACTTTTCCATTGCATACTTGGCCACTATTACCATCGTTGGTTCCTGGCCAGGCTTGCTCAACATTGCGCTTCCATTACGCTACGTACAAACAACACCCAAAATTCTGCGATATACAAATTGACGGCTGAAATCTGTCATTGTGACATACAATTTGACTATCGGCCCCTCACGTCTCTTGAGTATATCTTGTGACCCTATTTTTCAAGCCTGCCTGACCGCTTTCCATACTTGGCCATTTCTTGGAATTTGTTTCGCGGGTTGGCGGGTGGAAAAAATGTACAATGCTTAGTTGCTCTTCGCCATCCCCGCCACCTTTGTAATTCTTTCCAGATATGCAATTATTAAGCTTTAATGCTAGTAGCTCATCGTGCAGGAACCGTTAAGATTGTCATTAATGTCTGGAAGGCTGGAGAAGATTCGTCATTAATACTAATTAAACCAAGATTTGCAGAGAAGAGTGTTATCCTTTCCAAGTATTTATTTCAAACATGATACAATCTCTTTCGTGTGTCGGTCGGTTGGTGCCTTTACGAAATCTCTAATTCTTAATCGCTCTTCGTCGTCATCGCTACCTTCGCACTTTTTTCTAAATATGCAATTAGTAAGTTTTAATGGTAACAACTCATTACGCACGAACCATGGAGATTGCCATTGATCAGTGAAAGGCTTGAGGAGATATTCCATTGATACGCATTAAACCAAGATTTGTGGAGGGTTATATTATCCCTCCCCAATTTTCGTTTCAAACATCATCTGGAGCAAACAAAAATTCTCGTTAACTTATGGCAATAGTTCCACAAAGTAGTTCCACAACAGTTCTGTCTAGATACAGCAAACACCTTCGGGCATGATGGCCAAAGGTTCTAGTATTCCAGGGCATATTCTTACTACTCATCTCCCTCCGCCCAGGAGCAAAAAAGGAGATGGTCCCTTGGTGCACAGAGAGATATATTTCAAGCCAAAGAATTCCAAGGCAACCCTGCCTGCTCAGACAACCTGCCCGCCTGCATTGATGGCTAGCGCAGAGGTTGATGCGATGGATTTCGAGCCGGAAGAAGATGATCTTATGGACGACAATACGACAATGGATGATGGCAATGCAGACATTGTTCCCACTCCTGCGCCCAAATTGAAATCAACCATAACGGGTGCCACTTCCCAACTCGGCGATGGCGGTCTTGACAACACCAAAAGAAGGGGTTTCATAAAAGAAACTGACGTTGAACGCAATAGTCACTTTGCAGCTGGAAAGTAGGAATTCCAAAGCTCTAAATTAGTTTGTTCTAGGTGGAAGCCTTTCATTGTAAGGAAATGATCTATTGATGCTCCCAGAGATATATTTCAAACCAAAAAATTATTCAATTGCGGGACCATTGTCTTGTTCTCTGGATATACAATTAACATCTTAGGGAATGAGGACCATAACTCCCACTGGTGCAAGGCATATTCCTACTACTCATCTCCTTCCACCCAGAATGGACTAATTTGGGCCTCTGGAATTTCTCGTCCAGCCTGTCCTTGAAGTTTTCGACTGTGAGGAGGTGCTTTCTTGGTGTGTTCTAACTTTCAGTTTCAGGCTATTTCATTTGCCCTGCAATGTTTTTCATCTTCTTCCTCACGGGAAACTTGTGAGAACTATCAATTTTACCGTGGGACTGTTGTTCATCTGCTTCAAGTCAAGGATTTATTCCACTGCAGAACCACTATCATGTTTCTCTGTCGCCTCAGGTCTTCTGCAAGATATTGAGATCGGGGCACCGAACATTGACCCACCGAGGAGAAGACTATAAGGATTTCCTAAAAAAAATCATGGTAATCAATTTTGTATGCATGTTGAAGAACATCTCGATGGCTCCTGCATGTTGCAAATCTTGTGCTTGTGTTTATGGAAAATATGTTCAATGTTTTGGCCCAAAGAACTCTGTCCAATTTCTATGGATAGATATATGGAGCTCATTATTCTCTTTTTTTTAAATGGATTTACTATTAAAATTTTTGCCTTGGAGTCTTGGTTGTTGCTTCTTTTATGAATTTAACACCTCTGCTCATTGGCATGGTTCGATAGTCCATTAGTTATTCGATATTGTATTTGCTTAAGTAATTTGTTTTAAAATGGAGCATTTAACAATTATATGACAATGCATTGTGTAGATCCATCGGGATTTTATGGAAACAAAAATGAATTTCAGACAGTTTCAAACCAACGTTCAATTCTATTTGTAATGCAGATAGAACATAGCAAGACCAAATCACAATGTTACAGCAAGATCACCATTCTTGTTTCTAGACATGCAATTATTAAGCATTAATGCTAACAACCCATCATGCAAGAAGTTTAATACTTAAGTTAATATGTTAAAGTCATGGAAGAATGTATCAAGAACACAATTACTCCCACAAGTTGCAATAAAATCTAATCTTCAACAAAGTATTTGTTGACAATTACTAGAAAATGATGGTTTTGCAACAATGGGGCTTGTTTGAAACCAGTTCCCACTTACGAAAATTTCCCTCCGCCTTTTTGTTTTCCCACTCTTTTATCCCTTGTAGTTTCTTTTTCTGGTTACTTAGTCGTTTTTTTTTTCCAAAAATATCTTGCTACGCGGGTTGGCAGATTCATGCGTTCATATTTTCATCCATGCTTTTATATGGTGATTCCGACCGAGCACTTCCCCTTTGTCTAAATTGCACTTTCCATTGTTCTGTGACCTGTAAACAACACTTCGACTTCTGTGATATGCAGATTTACTTATGGACTCCCACATCATTCCCTCTTCTGTGTTACACATATTGCACTGAAATGTTCTGATATATACAATTTGACAGTCGAGGCCTTACGTCTCCTCGGGAACCCTTGTCACCCTATTTTGAAGCCCGTCTGATCGCTTTCCACACTTGACCATTTCTTGACATCTCTTTCACGAATCGTTGAGTTCGCGGGTTCATGAAATTTCCAATTTCTAGTTGTTGTTTCCTGTGACCGCTACCTTCGGATTTCTTTCCAAGTATATGCAATATGTATACAACTTCTCCAGAAACATACATAAAGGATCTTCCCATGAAATGGAATATCTATTGCAGATTTGAATATATTGGACCTTCTTTTCCCTCTTCTATACTTAACCAAATCCCCGTTTATTTCCCCCCTCTACTCTCTCTTTCTCGTTACTTAGTATTTTTTTCGAAAATGTCTCAATGCACGTGTTGGCCGACTCATGGGTTCACATTTGCGCTCGTGCTTTTATATCATGACTTCGACCGACCACTAGCCATTTGATCCCTAGCCACTTTTCAGATCATGGATTCCTGGGCAGGCGGGCTCTACAGTGCACTTCCATTGTTCCGTGACCTACAAACAACACCAAACCTCCGCGATATACAAATTTGCTGTTGCACTCCCACATCATACCCTATTCCGTGATACACAGTTTGCACACTAAAGTTTCAAGACCTACAATTTGACCTTCGGGTCCTCACATCTCCTGGGGAACTATTGTCACCCCATTTTGAAGCCCCTGCGTCTGCTTTCCATATTTCTCCATTTCTTGGAATCTCTTTCACGCCTCCAATTCCATACTTACCCAACTTTTTCGCTTGCAGATTCCCAGACAGGCGGAGTGCACTTCCAGTGTTCCTTGACCTACAAATAGCCCCCCGACATCTGCGATATACAAATTGACTTCCAGACTCCTACATCAACCCCTCTTCCGTGTTACACAGTATGCACTCAAAAGTTCCAATCAATACAATTTGACCGTCGAGGCCTCACATCTCCTTGGGAACCCTTGTCAGCCTATTTTGAAGCCCGTCCGACCGCTTTCCATGGCCATTTCTTGCAATCTTTTTCGCGGATCATCGGGTTGGTGGGTTCAGACAATTTCCAATTCCTAATCGTTGTTTTCTGTGCTCGCCACCTTCACACTTGTTTCCAAGTATATGCAATAAGTATATAACTTCTCCAAAAACATGCAGAAAAGATCTTGCCAGGAAATGAGATATCTATTACAGATGTGAATATATTAACCCTTCTTTTTCGTCTTCTATACTTAACCAAATTCTCGTTTCTCTTTTCCCTATACTTTATATTTCTCGTTACTTAGTCGTTTTTCCGAAAATGTCTAGTTGTGTGGGTTGGCAGACTCGCGGGTTCACATTTTCACTCGTGCTTTTATATCATGACTCCGACTGACTGCTTCGCCATTCCATACCCAGCCACTTCTCCGACCTCGGATTCCCGGGTAGGCGAGCTCTAGATTGTACTTCTATTGTTCTGTGACCTGCAAACAACACCCTGAATTCTGTGATATACAAATTTACAACCCAACTCTCACATCATACCATCTTTTGTATTACACAATTTACCTATCATCCTCTCTTCCGTGGTACACATTTTGCACTGAAAACTTTCAAGACATACAATTTCACCATCGGGTCCTCACGTCTCTTGTGGAACTATTGTCACCCCATTTTGAAGCCCGTCCATCCGCTTTCCATACTTCGCCATTTCTTTGAATTTCTTTCGCGGATCGTCGGATTCAAGAAATATCCAATTCCTAATCATTGTTTCCTGTGCCCGCACCCTTTGCACTTCTTTCCGAGTATGCAATAACTGAGGTTTAATGCCAACAACTCACCATGACTTGAGGAGACCGTCATAATAATTGTTCCTACACAATTTGTACAGAAACATGCAGAAAAAATCCTGTCAGGTAATGGGATATCTATTACAAATACTTATCGAATTTTTTGCTTGTGGCCTACTGGGCAAGTGGGTTCAAGATTGCCCTTGCATTGTTCTGCGACCTGCAAACAACACCCGAAATTCTGCAATATAGATGCAGAAAAGATCTTGAAACGAGTCCGACCGACCATTTTCCTATTCCATACTTACCCACTTTTTCGATTGCGGGTTCCTGGACAGGCGAGCTCAAAATTGCCCTTCCATTGTTCCATGACCTGCAAACAACACCCAAAATTCTGCAAATATATAAACTGTCCACTGGACTGCCCCATATTTTTTACTTATAATAAAGTTTATATATATATATATATATATATATATATATATATA
>ML789976.1:11450-56838 GCA_009831015.1 Picea engelmannii | reverse complement strand
AAAAAAAAAAAAAAACATGGACTCTTCCCAAGGTTCCTTCCAATTAACCAAAGCATGACATGTGACATTGAGCAATGCTAACCTAACACGCATTAAGGAAGTGAGCCTTATCTATCCTCCTCCACATGGCATGATTGGTATCACATGTGTTATATTATATGCCTCTTATAACATATCGAATTCACCCCCCAATCATATGCATGCTTCCCAGTGTTCCTTCCAGCCAATTACAATAGACACTTGACACTAACCAATACTAACCTAACACATGGTGGGGAAGTGGGCCTATCACACCAAGACACTTGGTGGGCACAAATAATTGGTGATCACATGAATTATATTAATCATTATATTATATGCCTCTTATATCATATGGAATCACTAACCCCACCTCACCCCAACCCCATACACACCTCCCAAGGTTCCTTCCAACACTTCATAGCATAACATTTGGCACTAACCAATGTTAACCTAACATGTGGCAAGGAATTGGGCCTATCACACAAAGAATCTTAGCAAACATGGGTTGGTTGGTGATGACTCGACATTGACATGGCATGATGATTGAACAATAATTGGATGATACTAAGTACACCAAACACACTTTAGATAAGGGTCCATGGATATCTCTACCTCCTCACTCAAACATAAGAGGGGAGGGATCTTCATTATAAATAGATTATGTTTCTTTCCCATGATGCATGTGGGATAACATGGTGAATTTCTAAATCAAGGGATAAGATTGCACATGAGGGTAAACCAATGGTGTATGAGAATCCTTCTTTTGAAGACCATAACTTGAGCTCCTGATGCTATAATTGAGAAAACAACACCTTGTTGTAGCGACAAGGAATGAAGACAAGATGTGTGTGATTTCAAGAGCTGAATATTGCAAGTTTTTTCTTAGGAATTCAAACAATAGTCAAATCTATGTGGTTGCCTTCAATGAGTTTGATTTGTTACCTTGAGTTATTGAACTCATTACTTGAGCGGATGTCCAAATTGTGCAAATAAGATCTTGTTGGAAGCCTAAGACATGAATAACATCCCCGTATTAGTTTCCATAACTAAGGTGCCCATTTTTTTGTCTCCCCCTCCACCCACACCCTGAAAAACCACACCCATTCACCAAGGATTATTTTATTAAAGGATTGATTGAGTGGAAAAGTCATTATTGCATTAAAGGAAAAGTACATGAGAAATTGGAAGGGGCAAAAGCCCTAACCACTAAAGAAACTACTGAGAAAGGAAAAAAGGGTTATTTAACAAAGGATAAAGACAAAAGTATGGCTCAAATCAAATAATTTTGTCTCCATAGTTTTCTAAGTAAAGCCTTTGGAGATTTTACCTTCATCTCTTTTCATTATTTAGTTTATTTTCCTCGAAATACAATTCCCGAGAAAACTCCAAGCACTTCCCTTCATTCCGAGGATGGTACCCAAGGTAAACCAATCAGTTGTAGTTTAGCACAACCTAACCAAGTAAACTAGTCAATTGTAGCTTAGCAACTTAACTAGGTAAACCAGTCAATTGTAGCTTAGCAACTTAACTGGGTAAACCGGTCAATTGTAGTTTCGCAACCTAACTCGATGGGAGCATACAATGAGGCCCACAAAGTCCATGGAGGAATCCAACCCAGGGACTTGACCCCAAGGCCTCCTGCTTGCAAATCAAAGGACTCAACCACTTCAGCTAACCCACCAGACTATTTTCATGAATTGGTTATATGCCATGTTGTTTACATTGGTATTCTAACGGATTGAATAGGGCCTTGGCTAAGTATTTTTTTTCCTCCTCTAAGATCTCCTACTCATTTACAAGTCTAGGAGTCCCATCATGGAAGAACATGTTTTTCTTTCTTGTTTATTTATGTCATGGAAATTTGTAAATTCTAGTGGCCGTATTGTTTCTCATGTTTAAACAATTTATATTTGGGAATTATCGATGAAGGTTCCACAGAGAACTACCCAAACATCATATGATTTTTATAGTTTTTTCTTCAGCATAATTTGAATGGAACTGTGATTATGTGATCTTGTTCAAACCCTCTTGAGTGATAATGTAGTAATCCTTTAATGTTCTCTGCAAGACTGCATGCCATGTTTTTCTTATCTTTTTCCATCAAAACTCTTGATTGTTCATCTTTGTTGCATCTAAGAGTCAAGGAAAAGACATTTTTGGTTGATCAACCCACTTTATATATAAATATTTATTTATAGTTTTGAATATGGTTAGATACGCCTGGCCCTCTCTCAAGCACCAATTTGTGTATGATTGATCATATGGTTAAATCGAGAACACCTTTGTTTTCTTGTTGAAGTTTCAAGTTTCACTTGGAAGTTTAACATTGTGTATATTGACATTGTCATGCATCAACAAGATAAATGTAAAAAGAAGTTTTCACTGCAATAATATTTGAGAGAGGAATACCACCTCTAAAAAACAAAGGAGGGTTCTTCTGTTCCCCACAATATTATGCTTAGCATTAATCCTTTCCTTCTTCACATGGAAAAAGTGATCAACACCACTTTATTGTATTTTATTAGAAACTTTGTCAATTTTGATCACCCTCTCCACAATTTTTCACTCTATATGTAGTAGTATAAATTATTATATAACATCTACATTTTTAGCAATCCTCTTCTCACACTTGCCTACTTTCTTCCTTGTGAAATATTGTGTGTGAGCATCTTCTTGCATTGTTGGTATTATGCCCATATCAATTGGTATCAAATTCTTAAAATTCAAGTTTTTCAAGAACTTTGTTGTTTCTTTCTCCTTTGGTAAATTCTTACTACCAAAATATTTCTTCAACCTCTCTACATTGTAGGACCAATATTGTAAGATGAAATTTCTCCCCAAGGGAAAAGAGATCCGAAAATTTTGTCAAGTGATCAACTAAATTATTTTACCAAGTTTGGCCTTTTATCTTTAAAGTTCTTTCATTTTGACTATAATTAGTAGATCATTATTTTAGGCATAAAACCTCTCTATTCTCGCATCTTTTATCTCTTACGATTCCCTATAAAATCCCTAGTGGTTTGGGAAATTCCTACAACTCCAACCTTGCCCAAGTTTTGGTCGAACAACTGTTAGAGTAGTTGTATATTGTTAGAAATCCTTGTTACTCAATAATAACAAGTGTTTCAAGGGAAAACAATGTGTGATATGATGAGTATGTTCCAACAACTCAGTATCCATCAACAACATGCCCAACTGCAACTCTCGATATTTTATCTCTTACAACTCCCTATAAAATCCCTAGTGGTTTGGGAAATTCCTACAACTCCAACCTTGCCCAAGTTTTGGTCGAACAAGTATTAGAGTAGTTGTATATTGTTAGAAATCCTTGTTACTCAACATCAACAAGAGTTTCAAGGGAAAATAATGTGTGATATGATGAGTATATTCCAACAACTCAATATCCATCAACAACATGCCCAACTACAACCTCATTCTCACCCAACTATTCACCCAATGGTGCCTATTTTTCAACAAACCTTCAAATTGGACACTAAATTGTTGACGCCTGAATTTGATGGGGCTCTCAATGGTGATAAGCTCAATGCTTGCACACACAACAATGAAGTTTATTTCTAAATCCAAATGAACTTTCCCAAGGCTAAAAAGATTCTAATTGTTGAAGTTTACATGGAAGATCGAGGTCTTATATGGTGGTAGACCCACACCTGGAATTTGACACCAATAACCAATGCCCAATTGACACATTTGGAGACTTAAAGGATGTTATTTTGTAAGAGGTTCCAACCATTACACTATGATAATGCTTTGCTACCAAAGTGGCTACAACTTTGAAAAATATCGGGATAATTCATCCAATGATGTCTTGACATCTTCAATAAAATTTCCCTCAAGCTCTAAGTAAGAGACTCCAAAGACACTCCATGTTAAATTTAATTATGGGTTATTGTACACAATTAAGGAAGGAACTAGACTATAAGTGACATCCCTTGAGCACTCTAATTTACTTCCAAAATAGAGGAGAAGTTACCTAAAACTATTGTTGTTAGCCAAAATAAATTAGTTTCCACTTCTCGACTCCCTACCACTTCTAAGGGCCAACGCAATAGTAGCGCAAAAAACTTGGGGTCTCCCAACATAGCACCTACAACTAGCACTTGTTTCAAATATGGCTTTGAACCTAGTTATGAATGGAATTTTGGAGGTAAAAAAAATCCTAAACAATTTCTTTTACTCATATTTTCAGGGAGCTCAACACATAAGTAGACTAGCTCTCAAAAGATATTTTGTCCTTGTAGGAAGGGATACTCATTAAACAAGAGTTTAGATAAAGAGCTCTTGTATCTGAAGCAACCTCTTCTCTTTTGTAATTCTCAAGAAGTTAGGTTTTTTTTCCTATCAATATAGGAGACCCGAGATATCAAAGGATCCACGAGGTCTTACTGTTCTTAGTTGTTTTTGAGCATTTGAATATTCAGACAACATCTTTGGGAAGATTGTAACAAGTACCTCCTAGATAGTTTGTGGATAGGATATGTATGTATCCTGCACCAAAAGGATATAACAATGTATATTCCTATGAGAAATATCAAATATAGAGATTTTTTCATGGGAAAAAAACATTGCTGTTGGGACGCAAAATAAGAGGAAGTGGTACTCCTAGCACAAAATTGTATAGGAATTATGATGGTAAGTGCAAAATTATTTGGTCTAAGATTTCTAGGAAGGCTTGTGCCCTTCTAGCATAATAACAACAACTTTATAGAGATATACATGTATAGGTTGCTATTTCCACCTCTATAAATTTGCATTTAGTGTTAATGGCCATATATTACACAAATGATGATGATGAAGCTCTATTCACTCAATTTTTTCTTGTCAAGTATAAATTGTCTTCCATTATTATGGACAATTGAAACCAAAGGAATCTAGCATCTAAGTTGTTGGTTAAAGGCCCAAATCTACCAACAACACCTCATTCCAAGTTGTATCAACTTGGATGGGTCAAAAAGTCATAACAATGTACCCTCATCATTTCGAAGTATTATATCACCTTTGTTATTGGACCCTTTTGTGACACAATGGAATGTGATGTCACTCCTCTCAATTGTTCCAACTTAATCTTAGGAAGAACATACCATTCTATTAGGCATGCACAAATGACACCTAATTTAACATATATCGGTTGCACAATTATAGAACTATAAACTTGCCTCCACCTCTCTATCTACTATCCCACTTGTACTCTTTGGCTAACCAACTATTAAACAAGTAAACAATTTTTTGTCAATGTGCATTATATAATAAGTCAAGGAAGATAACAAAGGGAATTTATGTCTTTGTGATATATAATGGATCATTTACTTACAAAAAGATGTATTTGAATAACCCAAGGGTTTACCACCCTTTCAAAACATATAATGTTTCATTGAACTTATCCCTAATTTTTCCCTACCCATTTTCCATCACACCACACCTCACCCAAGGAAAGTTCAAAGATTTATGAGAGGTGGATCACATGACTTTTGAAGGGTGGGAAAATTATGCCTAATGCATTCCCTTATGAATCTCCTTTTTTGGTGGTACCCAATAAATATTAGGCATAGTGATTTTGCACATGTTATAGGTCCCTTAACAAGGTCAGTGTTAATAATTGCTACCTTTCACCTCGAATTTATGATCTTCTTGATCAAATCAAGGGGCCAAGTAATTCACCAAGATGGACCTCAGTTTATGCTATCACCAAGTTCGAATGGAATCTACATCTCTTTGGAAGAGATATTTCAAGATCAAGTTTTGTCTCTTGCAACGGTTAGTTGTGCCCTTCGAACTCACCAATGCCTCTACTACCTTTAAGTTGATCATCATTCACACATTTCGTTGACATCTCGATAAGCTTGTTGTTGTCTACTTAGATGATATTCTATTTTTTTTTGTAAAAAATGGTTTGATCATTTGTAGCATGTCCAAACAATTTGGACCTCCTCTACCAACACAAGTTGTAGGCCAAAATGAGAAGTCATTCTTTGGCCAAAATTCCATCTAATGCCTAGGTTTTGTGATTGATGAGACACAAGTTCTTGCATATCCATCCAAAGTTCAATTTTGAAGGATTAGTCCACACCTATCAACACTACATATCTAAATAGTTTCTTGGGATATACAATGGGATTCTAAAATGATTGATTGTGAATATGAATATGGTGGATTTCCCTTCCCCCCCTTTTTCTTTCAAATATTTTATTAGTCAATTAAGGGAACTACATCTTATGGAAGATTTGTTTACCTAGACACCTTGTTGGGATTGAACAAGGGGACACAAATTCCTTTTCCGTATCTAAATTATCCAATTCATGATGTCTCTTCATCTCCTTTTTTTTCAACTGATACTGTCTCCACAAAAGGGGAAGGTATTAAAGACATATCCACATCACAACTCTCAAAGGGAGGATTGGACACTTGATTTAATGTCATCAGTTTTGATATATCAACATGGTGTTGTTGAGTTTCCTCTCAAGGTTTTTTCTTCGATGTGCACCATCCTCTTGGTTTATTGATTTTAAAATTTTTCCACAGAGGGTGCTACCACTCAAACTCTTTAGGTGAAGAAAGTCCTAACCACAAATCATGAGAGCCCAGAGGCATTGTCATGCAATCCACCCACTATCACCTCAGTGGCCTTTCCCCACTCTTTAGAACAAGGAAAACAACTACCTAGTGAAGGGGGGAGTCTCTAAAGGTCAACTGAGCTAAAATAATTAAATATATAGTGTGTGAGTGTAGATTAGAGAGGTTGGCAATAAATTATTAACAAAAGAACCCAATTTTCCCCATATGAATTAACAAGTTATGGAACATGCAATTAGATCATTGAGAGTATCCCAAGAGTTATTTTCCAATGACTTGTAACACAAAATCTAATAAGATGTTCGATATGAAATCTGAATTTTTAGTCAAACCAAATGCCATTGTGATATTGTGAAGAAAATTTCATATGTATTTGTTGCAAAGTATCTCAATGATGAATCCCGTCATAACAAAAATAAACTGTACATAATGTGCTCTTGAGAAAGCTTACTAGAAAGAATTCATACAGAAAACATTCACCATTGTGCAGATTTTGACCCACAAGTTTATTCATTAAGTGATGTTCCATATAGACAATAAGAAACCATAATAATGTTGTTGTAGAGTTTTAGGAAATGTGGTCTAGATTTAAAGCGACAATCTAGTTGTAACAAGATTTCTTCACATGAGATTTGTTATGTCATCCAAATTTGTCGTGAGTAGATTATTTGACCATGTGACATTAATGAGAGTTATCCAAGCAACTTTATCAAAGAGAATACGTTCATAAACGAGAGCTAGTCACATCCATCAAATGTGATATCACAAGATTTAACTATGCAATATAACAATGTTCGATTTTTTTGTCATTCAAGGGTAAGTACTAGCAATATTGTGAACAAATAATGAGATCAAAATTTTGTGAAATTGCTAGATATTTTTCAGATTCAATAGAGTGACACCAGTCCAAGGAAAACACCATAATATTACAGAGCAATATTGAAGAGACCGTTGTAAATGAAGTACTACTTAACAAAGTTTGTCATTCATGGAGTGTTGCTTAATTAATGCTTGGGATGTGTGTGAGTGTGACTTCCCCCCAAAAATACCAGTTATCAAACCTCAAGAAAGTGATATTCCAATGAGATATTTAGAACACTTGACATCTCATCGCAAATCGTTTAGAGTACTAGCACTTTGATTTAACATGGATGTATCATTAGATCTTAAATTCATCCAAATGTCTTGAAAGGAATATGCAAGTGTCTATAAACCCGAGATCAATGATGCTCAATTTGTTGAGTGTTTAATCATTTGAATGCTTACAAGTTTAGCCATAAAATATATCCAATTAAAACCACTCATGGACCATCAAATTCATCATTTGTTTGAGTACAAACCATGGAATTTTGAAGCATGAAACACAAACATGAGCATACTAGTAGAGTGAAATTTTTATGGTTATATCATCCAATTGGTTTCCGCCTTAGACCATTCACCAAGTAAAACAAAAGAGAGTAAGAAGGTTAAGTTTATTCTTTAGATTCCATCTACCTTCTCCTATTTTTTTTAGATATGAAAATAAGAAACTATTGTCAATGAATTTCATATCTACTAGAGTTAAACCATTTAACTCAAATTTCTAAACCAGAAAATAGTGAAAAAAATTGAGCTTGGAATCATGGAATGTTCTAAGAGTTATAACATTGATTTGATTTATTTAAGCACCACAATACTATATCCATGCAAAAATATGAAGTAACCAAAACATTGGATCTTCAAATCATCCTTCCTCTAACATGTGCTCAAGCAAACCCTAAGGGAGAAGCAAGAGTGCAAATGGATCCAATGCTCAATTCTTTATTTTCATATCTTGGGTTGATTAGACCTCCTTTAAACTAAGTTGACAGAAGAAGAATATGCCAAATGAGCAGTGAATCAAACTTGAATGTATTTAAATCCTTCCAAGCCAAACATTTTTCCTTTGAAAATCTTAATTATGTTTACAAAGACATGCTTTAGATCAATGATACCATTGAAAGGTATTGTCACATTATAATGCTCTCAAGCATTAAAAAATAATCAAATAATAACATTCAAAATTTTGATTCCTTGCAAATTGTTCTAGGAGTTAGGGTATCGACTTGTTCCTTATGTGTGTAATATTTCAAAAATTGCAAAGAGATACTTCCAATGCGTGTGACAATGATCAAAACTTTAAATTAAGCATCAACAATTCAGAACGTAGTCAAGCTTATCCATTAGCATTTCAAACATGTTTAACCATAAACCAAATGTGAGATTGAGTTATTTGATAGAGTGGATGATAAAGTGTTCAATGATATCTAACTAAATCTATTCCTTAAATCAACTATTCTAGCCGTGTTTGAAAAAAAAATGAATCAGTTCATAAGATCCATGACAATAAACCATTAAATCCATTAACCTTGCAAATGTTTCAAGTCAAATAAGCTTTTGAATGTAAAACCCTTAGATCATTAAGTTATGATGAAAATGCTTTGTTTCTTTAAGGGTGCAAGTTTTATATACGTGCTAAATATATAAATTAAACTCTTAGATCTAAACAAAATGTGCAAATCAACTTAGAATAGAAAAAAATTGAGAGGACGACCTCCAGAAAAATCCAATTTTAAAGCCAAATACTAAATTTGTTAGCTCAAATAAACTTGGAGATGCAACCTAGCTCTAAAGATTTGAAGTTACAAATCATAGGTTGCTTGTAAACAAAAAATGAAATGGAAAAATTTAAATGAGATGGTTGAAAATACAAATGAAGATTAGTGCTTACCATTGGGCTATGGGTCTAAACTACTTCTTAAGTATTTGTCTTTACATCTTCGATGTTTGAAGTCCCAAACATCATGGAAGATTGCTTGGTGAGCCTCAAACTAAGATGTCGAAATAATGAAAGCATTAATGGAAGACTAATTCTGTAAGAATTTAACCTAAGTATTTGAGATTAAACTTTAAACTAGACCTAGGGTAAGGAAGTAAAACCTATGATATTCACCCCCAATACAATAGATTTTAGCTTAAAATTTCACAGAGAAATGAAATAAATTCATAGCTTATAACTCAATTTGCATTGCTTGATTTGTAATAACTCATTCCTCATAAAATCTTGTAATATCAAGCAATTCCTATAGTGGCCCTACACCATTTACTCAAGAAAATAGAGAGAGCTCACACCAAAGATGAAAAAGTAAGTCCTTTGAATCAATTTCCAACCATGAGAAATGAAGGAGGTACCCTCCTTACATAGATAAGGTGCTCCAAAAATCATACAATTAATACCATGATCTAAAACAATACCATGTGCTCAAATGAAAACCATGAGCCCAATACCATGTTCCCAAGTAAAACCATGGGAGAATACCATAGTTGATTGCAAACAAATCCCTCAAATGTAGGGGCACCCTCCTCAAAATGGTGAAAATGCAACTAGATGCCACATTTGTGGTCCACTAGGGCATGAGAACAAGTTCACCCTCCTCAAAATGTGCCAACAACCACTCCAAAATGCTTGTAGAGTCAAAAGGAGGCCCAAGAACAAGGGCACCTCCATAATTATGAGCTAACCACCCACACATGTGGTCATAGAAGGTCAAATGCACCCTCATAAATGAAGTGTATCTACCCACACGTTTGGCTCCAAACTATGGCAATAATTTTCCCACGACAAAGTTAAACAACATCATAATTAAGTCAATTTTTTTCCCGATTTTCTAGTATAACAACATTTCTGAAACCTTGCGGCAATTCTACTTCTAATGGAATTGATTTGGCAGACTTCAAGGCACTTTGTCAAAATATAATAGTCCCTGAAGTGGGATTCCTTAAAAATGTGCTCTAACCACCTCAATAACCCCAAAAAATGGTCTATGTGGCACATGATGTTGATGTGGAGTCCTTTTCATCATCCAATGCACTACCACAGATTCTAATGCAATGACATGTATTCTAATGCGGTATCACAGATCCTAAGAAAAATGGCATGGATCTTGATATAGATAGATATGACCATATACATGTAAACATATCCCAAGGTAGGTACACCAATCCCAATGCAAGTACATAGATCTCGAGGCATAGTGCATAGATCCCAATGTGGAGTGCCCACCTATAATGGTGAATCAAGCCTCAACACAAGTCATTAGGCAATGCACAATGAGTAATTCTATTCTAACAACATCGTAACATAAGTTAATTTTAAAACACAATTTTCTTCCTTGAAACAACATGCGTTGGTGTCCGTAAACCCTAAGTTCTAGTAGCGATGTCTGGTTTCAAGGGGAGGGTGCCTCCATCCCCTCTAGATGATGAATCACTTGCCTTTTAGGCAATAGTTACTACATCTGTCAAGGATCTGAAAACTCAACCTCCCAAGTTCGTGAAAAATCTCAATGAGATGCCCAAGGTATCTCTTCCACCCTTAGCGACAAGAAAGAAATATTTGGCCCTCGCTCACAAAGGATCGATAGGCCAATTTACTAGCATTTGGTCATCTCTAAAAACAATTTCTTTTTGGTTGGAAAAAAATTGGAAACCCCTCATCAAAGATTCTCTGAGCCATTGCTTCTGTGGAAGAGGGTTTTTCACTTTTCTCTTTGAACACAAGGAAGATAGGTACCTAATATTTCGAAGTTGTCCATATTGTTTAGGAGAAAGAGGAATGTATTTGAACAAATGGACCCTAGATTTTAGTCCTGAGAATGATGTACCCTCAGTCGTTCCAGTTTGGGTAAGATTGTCGCATCTTCCTCTGCATTGTTGGAATGATGATGCATTTCTAAGCATTGGAAACTCCCCATACAAAACCAAAGGAACATCTTTACTCTTGTGCAAGAATATGTGTAGAAGTAGACTTCGAGAAAGGGATCCCAGAAGTAGTGGTTCTCACCTTAGACAACTGGGAGCATGTGCAACAACTGGATTATGAACATTTACCCTTCAAATGTAAACTATGCCATGAATATGGGCATTTTGCAAGGAACTACAAGAAGGTAGAACATGCACCACCCAACATTGGCAGAGAGGATCAGTGGAAAGAAATTTAAAAAAAAATGGGCCTTGGAGGTAACAAATGACAATCAATTGGTCCCTCAGTAGCATGCCCTTCCAACACTATGGTGAAATTGTCTATCAAAGTAACTAATAATTCTCCGAAAAAAAACCCTGCCCCATCCAATAGGTTCGATTCTTTGTCTCATTTGGAGGATTTTGTGGAGGAGGAATCCCAGGTTCCCTTTGTTGTTGGAATAGCAAGTCTAGAGCAACCTTTAGTCCAAATTCTCCTTCCACCTCCATCCAGTTCAGGTGCAATTCCCCTGAAATCAAAAGAGAGCCCCGTCATTTCCTTAATCTCCGACCCTCTTGAATCTCGACGTGAAGATATGGACCCATTTAGAGATGCTGAAATAACCTTCTCAGATGCCAAATACAATTCAAAAATAGAAATTCAAGGGGAATAAGGACAAGAAGATAAAGCCTCAAAAGAAATCATGCCAAGGAAATCAAGATGAAAACCTGCCAAATATGTGAGGGAGGAACATGCTCAAAAAGTTATTTTGTTGTGCTCCCGAAAAATTCTAACAAATATGATGGGAGGAGGCTAGAAAAATAACAAGGTTCAAAGTGGACAAAGTGGGAAAAAGGAGGTTCCCATTTCAACCCTCCTAAGTAATGATTGTAGTCTCCTAAAATTGTAGGGGCCTTGGCAACACCCCAAAATCCCAGGCTGTCAAAGACCTCATCAACATTGAAATGCCGCTTATCCTACTTCTTTAGGGGATTGAGATGAAAGTATAAGAAGCCATCAAAATAAGAAAAATTATTTGGAAAACTAGCAATGTTGTTGCAGAGGATGCAAGAGGTGCTTCTAGCAAAATATGCACCTTATTGAATGATCAAGAGGTAAGTATGATTCATCATTTCAAAAAGCACCACTAGATTCTTACCAAATTTCATCATAAGCAAAGCAATCTCACTTTATCTGTTATTAATGTATATATGCCAACGAATACCCACGAAAAATTGGATTGTTGGGAGTCGATTTCAAATTTGAGGAATTCTAAATCAATATATCCTTGTATCATAGTTGTATATTTCAATTTGATTAGATTCAGATTAGAAAAAAAAGAGGGGGGATTTTTGGCAAGGATCCCTTCTTACTCTCTTTTGAAAACCTCCTCTTTGATGGGGATCTTTTGGACATCCCTCCTCATTAGGGGAGATTCACCTGGATCAACATGCGTGTTGGGTCGGGTCACATTGCAGTAAGGCTTGATTGTTTTTGGTCCATAACAAATTTCTACAACATAACTCTTCCATCAAATCTTACATTTTTCCCTCTCACATTTCTGACCACAAACCCATATTTCTTCACCTTAAGAATCTTCCAAATTTTGGCCCTCTACCCTTCCGTTTTAATCTTGCTTGGTTACAACATAAATAAGTGGTTGATTTGATTTCTTTCCCTTGGAAGACCTAGATCCCTAGAACTCCAGTGTATATTTGGGAACAAAGATTATCTCTAGTTAAACAAGCTCTAAAACAGTGGGCAAAGCTCCATTTTGTCTATCCATCCATTGAAAAACTCCAAAGAAAAGGTAATTTGGCTAAGCCACGAAAAGATCTAGAGGTTCAAGAAATCACTCCGCAATGACAAAGAGAGGAATTCAACTTACAATGTCAATATTAACAAGTTTTGAGAAAAGAAGAAGAGCTTTGGTGTCTTAAATCTCGGAGCTTATGGATTCAAACTGGCGACAAGAACACTAGATTATTTCATCCATAATCAAGCTAAAATCAGGAAAAATAGGAATAATGTTTCTAAAATAACCTTGGAATATGGTACAATGATAACTAACTTTACTAAAATAAAAAATGTTGCTAACTCCCATTTTTGCCGAATTATACACTCAACAAAATGATGCAAGTCAAGACAATATTGTCTCAATGCTTGAGCATATCCCATCCTTGATCATGAATGAGGAAAATATGGAACATACTCTCCCTATTTCTGAGAGTGAAATCTACTCAATCGTTTGGAGTTTGGATCTGAACAAGGCCCCTGGGCAAGATGCATTCTCCATATCCTTTTATTGCTTCTTCTGGGTTCTGATTAAGACCAATATGAAACGAATGGTTCATTACTCCCATCAATATTTGTGTCTTGGAGGAAGCACAAACTCCTCCTTCCTTGCCCTGATCCTAAATGAGTCAAATTCATCCTCTTTCTCACGTTTCAAGCCGATCTCCCTTTGCAATTCCTCTTGCAAAATATTAACCAAAATTATAGCCAACGATCTAAAGAAGGTCCTCTCCAAGATTATCTCTACTAACCAAGGTGGTTTTATGTAGGATAAAAAAATAGTGGATAATATTGTGTTGGTGTAGGAGGCCATTCATTCAAGTGCTACTTCATAAATCAAATGTATGGTCATCAAACTAGATATGGCCAATGCTTTTGAGGGTGTTCGTCAAAGTTTGCTTTTCAAGGTTATGGAGAAATTCAGGTTTAGATCATCTTTCATCAAATGGGCGGCGACTTGTATTGGAAGTCCCTGGATTGCCCCTATTGTAAATGGAAAGCCTTCTTCATTTTTTCAAATCAGCAGGGGTCTTCATCAAGGTTGTCCTCTTTTCCCCCTCCTTTTCCCACCGGTGGCTGAAACATTAAGTAGAAAACTGGAACATGAAAGAGTTATGGGAAACCTACTTGGACTTCAAATAGCAAGAGGGGTTAAAAATGTCAATCACACCCAATTTGCAGATGATACTCTTTTGCTAGGGGGTGCGTCAGTCATTATGGCCTTAATATTTAAGCGAGTTCTAGATTCCTTCCTCAATGCTTCAAGAGGGGCGGTTAATAATGTGAAGTGCCAAGTTATTGGATAGAACACATCTTCAAGAATTTTGAGATCCATAGCTATGATCTTTCAGTTTTCCTTGGTCAAAAATTAGTTTGCTTTCCGATATCTAGGCATTCCTATCACGCTCAAATCCTCACATACTCAGATCTGGCAACAAATTCTTGAAAAAATTATTATGAAACTCAACTAGTGGGGATCCCAATGGCTAAATTTCGCTGACAGGGTTATTCTTATAAAATTAGTCCTATTTTATCTCCCCATTTACTAGAGCTCCACCATGTTGGCACCCAAAGGCATAGCTAAAAGGATATCAATGAAAATAAGGACCTTTATTTAGCAAGAAGGGAGATCAAACAACAAAGAATTCCATTTGATTAACCAAAATCAAATCACTAACAACAAAAATCATGGTGGACTTGGAATAAGGGAGCCTGCACTAATGAATCAAGCTATGGGAGTGGAATTTTTGTGGAGATTAATAACCGATAACCTAGAATGGTGGAAACAATATTTATGGGAAAAACATTTCATTGGATCACGAAGAAGAAGCTCCATCCTACAACCAAAAGTTAATAATGGATCTCGCATCTTCAAATTGTTACTTGCTTCTAGTCCCCTTGTCTTCGAAATTCTGAATTGGATACCTGACAATGGGCGTCTGATAAACCCTTGGAAAGAAAAAATCATGGAGAGTGAGATATTTGACCAAATTGTTCCCGTTTTCCCTCTTTGAGGTTGGTTGGAATCTCAAGGTTCATGCTCCCTTGAAGATATGGCATTATGGGCCATGGATGGTTCTTTGGAAAAATGGAAAGATCCCCATCCCCCTCTTCATCTCGACCATCTTTTCAACCAGTTTATCAATTTCTTGCAAGGATGTGCCCCCTGAAATCAATATGTTCCAGGCGCTCATGGATGGGGCTATTCTCTTTATTATGTAAAAAGAGGATACTTCACACTTTCAAAAAATACACTTGGCCATCCTCGAGCCATTTGGTGGGTTAAATTCTAGCACAACGATGAAGTTCCCAAGATTAATTTCTTTTGTTGGCTTCTAGTGCATAAAAAAATTCTTACGACATAAAATCTAAAAAAGAGAGGAATAAGTGGGCCTTCATGGTGCGTTATATGTCAAAATGCATAGGAAACAATACAACATTTTTTTTAAATAGATTTTAGTTTTATGAAAGAAACATGGAATCATGATCTGGGCCCCCTCGATCATCGGCTAAGATGGTTTGTAAATTGTTCATACTTCTTCACACAGTGGAAATACACTACAATGGGAATCTCAAGAAAAAAACCATTTTCATAAGATATTGGGAAGCCTTCCCAAAATACATTTGTTGGGGCATTTGGCTAGCTCATAATAAAAGGATCTTTGAAGAAGACAAAAAATCTCCCTGACAAGTCTCAATGAAAGCCTGTGCTCAATTTACAGAAAACATGAGACAAAGAGTACACTGGAACATCCAACCCATGGACAATATTGAATGTCATTGGATAATCTCTTTCATCTTGGGATTCATCTCGCCTCCTAATTTAAATTCAACAATCACTCCAAGTTGTGCAATAAGACTTGACAAATTGGATTTCTTGTCTTGGCAGGAAAAACAAATAGATACTATCATTTTTTTCGAGGGAGCATCGTGAGGAATTGCATGGGAAACATGTGAGGGGGGGGTTATCTACAAGCCCAGAGTAAAAATTATAACCAACTATGCATGGGGCCTTGGAAGTTTAATACATATTGAAGTGGAGGCCTTTTCACTCTACACTAACATCAAATTGGCTCTTTCCCACCAAATCAACAACCTCATCATATGCAGAGACTCAGTGCTTGTTATCAGAGCCATAATTCACAATAATATAACATGAGGCAATAGATACAAAGGAACTATAGTTTCACATTTTAGACAATCTCGGATACTTTGACAAATCAAACCTCTTCCACATCAAGCGAGTCCACAATGAGGAGGCAGACATGAATGCAAAAATTGGATCTTGATTAAGTAAATGGGAAATGTTAATTAAGGGTGAATTAAGGATCCAACACATTCCTTAATTATTGACATGATATTTGTCAATGGAAAGGACAAGTGGAGGGGTGTCAAAGTCTTGTCGACACTATCTCTTTTAACATTAAGCAACTTCACTAATTTCCCAAGCGCATGTGCAGTTTGGTTATTAGTGAAGGTGATTATGTGAAGGATCACTGGTTCAACGCTCATAGCTTGACGACTTGACCATGGTTCTTGTCTAGCAGTAGTTGAAGACGCTCTCAACTACCATATTTATCCTCTTGGTTTTTGTCTTTCGTTTACTAGGTATCCTCGGGTTCTCTATGAACTAATCATTTTCATTGCTTTCATCTTAAATGAGATTTTCCCTGATCTTGGCCATGAGTGGTCTCTTTTAGACTATTTTCTTAGTCAATGGGAGGATTTACATATTCAAACTAGCCATTATCTGGTTTTTAGATGAGGGGTTCTCCCCCTTTCGCCCTCCATTTTTTCTCTCTCCCTTGCTTCCCATTTTCAAAATTTCACTAGTCTTCTCTCAGAATTTGGGAATTGGATTGGTGTTTTTAAAGCCCAATAATACCAGATTTCAGAGCTTACAGGCTTCATTTAGAACTCTTGGGGTCCCCCCAGGGTCCTCTCACTTTGATCTCAAGCCCTTTTCCACTCACGTCCATTCTTCCTCTACCCTTACTATCCCTTATCTCTATCCCGAGAATACTTTCATCCCTTTCCATCGCAAAATCCACCCCTACATATTAGTATCCTGAACCTATTCATTCTTCAAGCCCCGAATTTTGATTCCGTGCCCAATATTTCTTCAGACCTTCACCCTTCTCATGTGGGGACTAATCCTGAACCTTTCCCCATCCGCGTCCTTCAAATTAAGATTTGTGATTATAACTATATAAATTTGGGAACTTGCAATACTATGAAACTGAACTAGAATGAGATCAAAGGTACCTTGAAGCGGTACGAGGAGATTTTTTAATGCATAAGGGTCCAATTTGGAGAATACACAGACAAAATTAACAATATGGAAAACATTGTTTCCCTCCTTCTAAACAGAACCGAGAGATTCAATCAAGAAAGGCACAAATCTATTGCCATAAAAGAAACAATGGCCATGATTATGCATAGAATAGAGAAAATGGAATAGGAAATTATACAATTCTAGGAAAGGGAGGTCGAAAGGCAAAGGATTCATGAGCTAGAAATGACAATGGCTACATTGCTTCAAAGGTTGAATACTCTTGAACAAGAATGTGACTTCTACAGAGCTTGAATAACCCCACAAGCCTTTAACTCAGGCTCAAATAATTGCAATTCAAGGAACAAGAAGTTGAACCTATGGACACAGAGGACAATGCTCAAAGCTCGATAGGAATGCGAGAGAACCAACCAATAACATAGCAAACTAAAGTTCTTTAAATGCATTTTGTTGTTGGGACAATATATTAGGATATATGGCAACCATACTGCCCAAACATATAAGTTTCACCTTATTTTATATGATAGACAACACATAGTTTTGAACTCTCTTTTTAAAGAGTCAAATTTTGTAATTTTTGCTTGTTGCTTTGCCTCTGGTGCAACCCTTTAATATAAATAGCTTTTCAGTCTCTGTTAAAAATAAATAAATTAATTTGATAATTTTCTTAAGTTTACCACGGTGGGACAACCTTACCCTTATTATATGTGATAATTCCTAAGACATGAGGTATTTCCTAGATCACTTGGTTAGAGATTGGTAAAAAATGATTGATATTTTATGGAAAGGGAAGGGGAAACTCACGTATTTACTTTCAAAGTCATATGTGATGATGTAAAAGGTCTTTTAACTGGTCCAACTAGATTTCAAGAGCTAGGATCCTTCATTATTTATACATGCAAGCCTTTAAGAGGGAGATTTACTTAGAGTTACCACCTTGACACTTTATTTAATTACCCCATTTCGTAATTTCTTTCTTTGATTTCTTAGTCCTTTCTTTAGATATGCATTATTTAGCATATGAATTAGGGTAAGGATATTCTAATGAGATGGCATAGCTTTAGATTTATTATTTTTTTATATTTTAATTTTCACGCTCTTCACCTCTAGCCTTCTTTTGGCTTCATTTGACTTAGGCTTACATTGGTCTTCAATTTGTTCAACTATTCCTTGTTGAATGACATATGATAAGTCAAACATGAGTGGGAATAACATGTTTATATGAATGAGACTATAGTGTATGAGAAAAGATGGAGAGTGTCAAGTATGGTTAGGATATGAATTACGCTAACTCAACTAGATCACCAATAGTATCACTTGACCCAAGTCTTGACAACACCTATTTAAGGACAATTATGTGCCCCCATGGTAGAACGAGACAAAATACTATTTTATTTTTTATTTTTTATTGTGAAGAAGTGTTATTAGATCAAGCCTAATGTTTTTTAAGTTCACAACCATGTAAGAAACCATCACACCATGTCTTAAGCAAGAAACCCACAAATTAACGCATATCACATTGATTGAAATGAATATCATGCATGAAGTACCATATGTGAGTGCATATAACATTTGAGGTGTAAGGCATAGGTGTTGATATACCATGATAGAGTCATATGAAAGAACCCATGAGTGATGTGAGGCTAGATCATCGTGTGTTTGATGGAAGAACTAGAAGAACATGCCTGATTCAAAAGAAATGAGTAGGAGAGCTCATCCAAGCATCAACACCACACACATGAGAGAGTGGTATGGAATTAGTTTCCCTTGAGGGGGAAAACATTTGGATCCTACTTGGAAACATGCACTCTCAAAGTAAGAGTGTATAGAATTTCAGATTCTCACTCAAACTTGTAATCTACATGCATATAAACTTGGGAAAATGCGAGAGGCGGGGCGATTCTACCACCTTGGTAAATTACTATAGAGATGAAAACTTTCTAAGTCTAATGAAAGCATGTTATTAATCTAAGGAAAATGCTAGAGAAATAATTTTACTCTAAATGCAAGAAGGTAAGGCAAGTAATCGATACAATGCATGGAAAGAAAACACACAATCATTCTAAACTACTATTCAAAGGTGCTTATTATTTCTTAACCCTATCGGTTGACTAGGGACTAAGGCTACTGGGTGAAATCATAGATCTAGTGCAACCTTGAGGAATTCATCAACTTGAAATGTTACCTTGTGTTAAGTTATGAACCAAAATAAGGATACATAAAAATTCAAATGGGCACAAGGTGGAATCTCAAACATTCCGAGGCTTAGAACCAAGGTAAGATCTTACTCTTGAAGCTCAAGGCCTAAATCATGCCAAGGTTGGGTATCGCCTCCACAAAATTCATCCATCCAAAGATAAATAGGGATGATGTAATCATTTCTTTCATCATGGGAGTGGGTCAATCCATTTACCTTACTTTTAAAATCATTGAGGGAAAGGGGCTTTTAAGGAAGTTACAGTTGGGATTTACATGAAAATAATTGATTTTCCATGCCAATTTTAGTCAAAAGTAAGGAAAGAAGAATATAACACTCATGAATAAAGGCCATGACTTCTAGAACATAAGGAAAGGAATGTTCCACATCTATGACAACCTCTTGACAACTAACCCTTTCCAAAATAGGGGAACAATTTACTTCATTTTCTTCAAGACTTGGATGATTAGATTTTTCATTAAATTTTTCTAAGTTGAACACTTCAAAATGTCCAAGTTCACCATTCTCATTTTCACCCCCATAGTGAGTATCATACATGGGATCTCCTTCAAAGTAAAAACAACTTGTATCCCAGTTAGATCTTCCAATGTGGAAAGGTAAACAAGGTTTATAGCACCAAGGTCATCAAGTTCTTCATGGCATGAGGGAAAATACACTAATCCCTCTTCAAAGTTTACCCTTTCAAAATTTTCAAAAGATGGATCATAAGGTTCAAAATTTTGATGAAGGGTATAATTTATCAAGTCATTACCTTCATGCAGATAGGAAAAAAATGGTTGTTTTAACCCTCCAAGTCATTATCAAAGTTTATTTTATCAATAGATTCACAAGGTTGTTCTTGTTCTTCATGAATGAAGGGTCAACCGAGGATACTTCTTCTCTTTCCAAGTTATCAAAGGGTGCAAAATTTTGGAAAGGGGTGTAAGTCATTAAACCGTTATCTTCACATGTAGGGGAAATAGAGACTTAGTTGTTCTCATCATCAAAACATGTTTTCCCAACTCCATATTCAACTTCCTTTAACTCTTCTTTCTCGATGGATTCATGAAGTATTTGATGTCCCTCTTCATCCATGTATTCCTCATATAGTTGGCCACCATTAAAGTTTATTCTTCATGAAGTGATTCTTCCTTAATGGGCTTCTTAAAGGATTGGTATTTTTCTTCATATCCTTGATTTTCAATGGGATGAGAAGATCCCTCACCTATGTTCCCTTCATATTCTTGGTATCCAGTTGGTGTTAAGGTAGAAACATCTTCCTTGCGAGTTGTAACCATATATTCTTGCTTCTCTATGAAGTTCAAAAGGTCATTATTTTCTTCTTTTTTCTTTCTTATTTTGCCCCCCAACTCTAATGAAGGATTCCTTTTAAACACAAGGAGCAAATCATCTATTTCTCTTTTTATTTCATGGAAAACCTCAATCCAATCATATAAGTTTCCCATGTTTTCTTCTTTAAGTTTTTTTTCATAGGTTTGATTTTCAATGTGTCTATAAGGTAACTTTTTTTCTTCATGGGGACCATAAGAAGACTCTTCATATATACCTACAAGAGGTGGCTCTTCGTCTTCAATATGAACTTCAATGTTATATGCCATGGATGCCTCTTTTTTCTTTCTAAATTCATCCATACTAAGGGCTTCCAAATATGACACTCCATGCTTGTAAGGTACAGGGGAATTATAATCATCCTCATCACGTTCACTTACAACAATTTTTTGACCATGGTTGCAATATCTTCATTCAAAATCATTTATAAATGCTACAAACCACTTATGGTCATTCTCCATTTGAACTAGCAAAGGATCATTTCCTTCATCTTCTTATGACGACACATCAAGATCGTATGATGAAAATATTTCACTCACAAGATCCACATGATCAAGATTACAATATTTTGCTTGAAAATCATCAATAAATACTACAAAACTTTTGTGATCATTTTCTATTTTCACCAACAAGGGATCCTTTTCTTCATAGAAAACCACACTTCTTCAAGAGAAACCATATCTGAAAACCAAATGGAAAGAGTGGAGTCTCCAAGGTCAACACTAAAATGCCAACACAATGCTACTTGCTTCACCCTACAAACATCAAACCTTTAAAATATCTTAGGGAAATGGGCTTCTTCCCCTCAATGGAGTGGTCAAATGAGTAAACTAGATAAAATCTTTGAATCCTACTCATAAAATTGTTGAAACTAAACTTCTAATAACCAAGGAATGGACTTTATCCCCAACAATGGCACCAAAATGTTACCACTCAAACTCTCACTAGGTGAAGAAATCCCTAACCAAAAATCATGACAGCCCGGAGACACTATCATGCAAGCCACCCACTATCATCTCGACAGCCTTTCCCCACTCTTTATACCAAACTACCTAGTCAAAGGGGGAATCCCTAAAGGTTAACCAAGTTAAAATTTTTAAATATAGAGTGCGTCGGTGTAGATTAGCAAGGTTGATAATAAATTATTAACCAAACAACCCAACACTACAAGGAGAACACCTTCTAGCGAAGGTTTTTAGTGTTACAAGATTTGGTAAAATTTTCGAAAAAACCTCCGCTACAACCTTCGCTATTTGAAGCGGAGGTTTTAACGAATGTTCCATATAACTAATTTTTTTGGGTAGGTGGAGGTTGTAGCTGAGGTTTTATTTTTTGGTGCTTATATAGTTAAATCACATTGGTGTGCCCTAATACAAAAGCTCCAGTGCATACATATAAATTAAAAGTCACCGATGCTTTTGTATATTTTGTGCACTAGATTCGCCTTTTTGTTGTACGCAACATCGATGCTCCTATAATTGTTACTCTTTGGTTCCACATTGTTTGTGTATTCAGCACCAATGCTTTGTAATTCATTTAACACACCAATGATTTTACATGTTATGTACACCATGTTGCTTGCATAATTTGTGCGTCCCGGTGCGTGTATTATCATGTTCACCGAAGGATAGTGAAATTTGAAATATTTGAGATGAGATGTCGACATTATTCTTTGTTACTAAGCACCAATGCATATATTATACTAAATGCATTAGTGCATATATTATATTAAAAGCACCGATGCATATATTATATTTAGAGAATCGATGCATATTATAAACATGCACCCTATAAAATGTTGAAACGATAAATATAATCACACGTTATATCATTTAAAGAACGATGTTTTTTTTCTCAATATTTGGCACTGATGCTTAAATATAATTAATAGGCACCAATGTGTATAAACCCTTAACAAGCACCAATTTCTATATCAAGGCACACATCGTTTAGTCAGTTATTAAGAATAAAATGCATCAATATGTATATGTTTTAATTATTATTATTTTTTTTTTACAAATTTTCAATTAATCATCTCAAAATCAAATATTTTTTATAATAATATTGTTTTTAATATTTTTGTTATTACATTTTGATATAATGATTGCGTTAATGCATTATCCAATGGATTACACCTTTGTTATTTGTAACAATGTAAATCATCCACATATTAATTAATCAACAACACAACATTTTACAACATTCGACAATGCAATAAAATAAGAAACCCATTTTATTATATATGAATAAGAGACCCATGGTCATACAAAATGGGACAACGTAAAGGTTCACAATAATCAATATACAACCAATATGTAATTGTTACACTTGTTGGTAACATGTCCTCATGCAATTGGGACAAAATGTCAAGTACAATAAATAAAATCCTTGATTTTCACAGACAAATATTCCAAAACATACAACTTGCAGTAACATTCAATTATATTGATTGTCTTCCATCACTTGAACTGTTGTCATCGCTCGTGCTGTGTGCATGCCTCATTTCTTCATCACTTGGAAGCGATATTGTACTTTGGTTATTTAACCTAATTTTTCCTTATTAGCTTGTTTTTTTTATGTTCATCCTCTTCATGTTCCATCTACAAACATAGAAATAAAGTGTAATAAGTATATCTACATTTTTATATATAGTAGAATATACATGATTGCATAAATAAAAAACATACCATAGCAACAAGTGTTTCATAAATAATACACATTCTTTTGAAGCCATGCTACACGTCGTCTCTCAAAATCTCTTCTGTTGGTTGCACTCCATACTTTGTTTCTTGCACGTTGTTCCATTCATTATAAAATGAGGGAAGTTAAATAACATAGCTACTTACAAATCGTCCAATTAAACCTTGATACTTGAACATATACTTACAACCCATACTTAACACAATGTCGATTAATTCTTCAGTTGGCTCTTCTTTGTATGTTAACAACTATTAGAAGACATCCATGGAGGAGTGAAAATTAATTATTTAAATATGAAGATCCCAACAAATATTAAATCTTAAGTAAGTCAAAAAAGGTAAGTACTCACAAACTTGGTGATCAACCCTTTTCTTATTCGTTATTATATCTTATGCACTAAATGAATTCCATTTTTTTTTCTTTTCTGCAACAAAACAATTGGAAATTAATATTTCATGCGATAATTAAATTCGATGTACATAAAAGAATAAATCAATGATTACATACATCTGATGCGCATTGTTGTTGGAATGGCTCATCCTGTGATGCAATTATGTTCATTTGTTTTACTAGTATTTCATGCGATAATTAAATTCGATGTACATAAAAGAATAAAGCAGTGATTACATACCTCTAATGCACATTGTTGTTTGAATGGATCCTCTTGTGACGCAATTATGTTCATTTCTTTTACCATCTCCTTGTACACTTGTTTGGACACCCCTATGGGCATGTATTAGTTTACCCTTGTTTGTCCCTTGGAATGTTCATAAATTCCTCGAAAAAAGAAAATCTAGGAATCATTAGATATAAAAATTACATTTTTTACAACATAAGATATCGATGTGTATAGTAAATAAGTACGCATCGGTGCATATAGTAAATAAGTACGGACTGGTGCGTTACACATATGTATACGCACTAGTATATGATAGCAGTGCACTTGTGAAATCGAAAACGTTTTACAATTTGTTGTATTCACGTAGTGCTTTATAAATTATTAAACACATCGATGAATAAGTATTGTTAATTATGCACCGCCGACCCATGAATACATTTAAAACATGACGATTTCCATATAAAAACAATATTTTTCCATTTTAAATTAAGCGATGCTTTTTATCTGATAATACACACCAATGCTCTTCTTTGTAAAATGTGCATCGCTGACAACAAAGGCATTTTTCAAAAAATATTATTTTTATTTCAAATTCAGTAGTGCATTTGAGATGAATATGGGCAACGATGATCTATACTCATATAGTGCACACCACGAACCACGACAATTTTTAGCGGGAAAACCCCCCCTTAAGACTACACTAGGGTTCATAATGTAGGCAGATCACAGCCGTCTAAAAGTCAACTACTTCTCTAACTACCCCAAACATACCCAAGACTCATACAAGAAAAACAAATATGAGAAGGATCGAGTAACTATACCTCTACTCCGTGTCCGATGATGATCCTCTCGTGCTTGAAAGCTTCGCTGACTGCATACCTCCTCCCAAGGTTGGCCTGCATTCAAAGATGGACAAACAAAAAGCTACAAGCATGCAATTCATATACAAATAAGGGTTATATGTTAGAATATCAAAACATAAACCATTACAAACATTCAATAGACCATGATTTGGGACAAGAAAAGTACTTCTTTTATTGATAATTCAATGATTATACCTTTTACAACCAAAGCCGGCTACTGCTCCACGAACCTGGTCTGAAATCCTCTTCACCAAGCTCCAATTTCACCTCTGTATGGCTTCTCCTCTCAACCTTTAGATCTCTTCTTGGGAAGTGAATGGGTTTTGATGGAGGAAGAAGGGCAAATTGGGGAATTCTGAGGCAATTCTCACAAAAGGGCTGCAACTACTTGGAGCAAGGAGGGGATGTGACATGGGCAGAGTTTCACTGTTCTTATGTATAGATGTGGAATGAGACCCCAACACCTCCTTTTATATGACAAAAGGATGGTTATTCGGTTGGGTGATGGGCAATAGGCGGTGGATTAGTTAGAAAACTACCCAATAGCCCGTAATCTCAACGAATTCCTTGCAACTTTTTCAAGTATACGAGGGTTGTAGTGGTGCAACATGCGTATGCACGCGGGCTGTAGTGGTGCAGTAGGCGTATGTACGCGGGTAGTATTGGTTCAGGGCGCGTACATCTTAAAAAATGGGTTTTTTAAAAGAGCAACTAAGTGATGGTTGGAAAAAAATGCAAGGAAGAGGGTCAAAGGACATGTATGCATATGTAGAGGAATTTTGGGTTATAACAACGATGTTTTTGAAAAAACAAATGATAGGGACACGTCGGTTGGGATCCAATGCAATCAACGGTCCCATTGCAGCATATACCAAATGCCCCATACATAAGTAAACAAACCCTATAAAAATATATTGCTTAAAAAAATTGTTGTGAAATATAGAGAGTGAAAGCAAAAGAAACAAGGAGGAAGTTAGGGCTTCCAATAACGAAGGTAACTGTTAGTCTCTAATTTTGTCTTGGTTTAGTGAGAAACCCTTATCCTAAACCCTTCTTACCCACACGTCATTTTCTGTTTCCAGTTGATTTCAATTTTTGTTTTTAGTATCTTATGGTTTGCATTACAGTTTTTGGATAGTTTATTTAAGTTTGATTTTGAAAGACACGGTTTTTAAAACGAGGTGTCTCCTTATATGCCTGTTTGAATTTCAAACTTTCGAATTTTGCTAAGTCATTAATAGCGCTACGGGAATAATACTATTCCCGTAGTGCCAAATAATCATGCCTTGATACGTGTCTGTCATCCAGATTTCGTTATGATGACACGAATCGTGGGTTGAGATTTCACATGCGTCCACGAAATCTTGGAAATCATTTGCAAATTCAACCATTTCATAATCCGATTGCTGTGTACCCGCGCATGACTCATTTTAAATCACCCATTTCTTAATGATCATTATATTATACCTGTTCGATTTTTCTGAATTCAAGCTTGCAGTGAGGAATGCAGGTATTCGCTCAAAGGAACGGTATACACTAACAATTGCAGGTGGCAAATTTGGAACCTGAGGGTGCTAGTTGCAGAATTGTGTTTTGATGGTGCCAAAGAGGAGCATATAGGTTGTCATAATAGAACCAAAGGGTGTCAAACTTCTTGAAGCCTATCCTCATATGGCTCAAAGGTTTAGAGACGCTGGGTGGTTTGAATTCCTTACCAATTTTCAGGGTTATGATGAGCAGGTCTCCATGGAGTTCGCTCTGAATTTTGATGGTCACGAGGTGGAAATCGGTAAGATGCTGATGCTAGTGACAGAGCAGAATATCACAAAGGCTTGTAGGTTGGTGGTTGCAGGAGAAATATGGTGGAAGAAAGAGCATGTGGTTACAGAATTTGTAAACCAATTCCTGCTTCCAGATAAGCAAAATCCGGATTGGAAAAGGGGAATACCTCGTAGCTGGATTCGACCCAAATGGCACACGACTCTGATCATGATCCACAGGTATATCACCTGTGAAGGTAGATTCTCACTGGTCTATATCTACCACATCAGGATACTAAATGCATTTAAATGGTGATTACCCTTTAAATATCCCTTATTTTCTTCTCAAAAGCTTGACAAAGATTTCAAAGAGAGTGCAGTCACTCTCCACCAATGCTAAAAGCAACCTGTTCCATCAAGTCTTAATCAAAACCTTAGTCATGTCTACTTTGAGCGAATTACAGAAGCCCTGGAGCTGGCTCACGCAATCTTTAAACCCTATCACTTAGTCTAATAAGTAGAAAAAAGGCAAAGGGAGGAAGATCGTTACACAGAGACGAGATATTTTTGATGAAACCCCTGTGAAAGAGGAGATGTCTAATACCAGGGTGACTAGGAGGAGCAGAAGTAAAAGACCTAGGTGGGATCCAGAAATTGAAACATTTTCTGAAGAAGATGTTAAAGGGGAAAATGATTCAGACAAAGATCTTGATACTCAAACTACAGTCAAGCTTGAAACTCCATCAACTAGTAAAAGGGGTGCTGCAACCAAAGGGAAAAGGGTTAAAGGTGTGTCTGTATCACAGAAACCTAGAAGGAATTCTACTAGGGTCACCAACAAGTATAGACTAAAGTCAAAGGCCATGTTCAATCCGTCAATCAAAGAAGAAAACGTCATAGTCATAGTAGATGACTCCGAGAATGTTGAAGCGAGTACCACGAAAAGGACAAAAAGAACTTCATTGCCCAAGAAACTAGTCAGCAAAGGAAAAATAATGATTTCACCACCTACAGGACCTATAACGAGATTTTCAACCAGATTATCAAAAGCTAAAGAGATGGCTAAAGGTATCAGTGAAACCCCTGAAGATAAATAGGATTACTTTGAAGACTCAGATCGCATATCAGATGTGCCTGAAGCTATAGATTCAACAAGTTCTGATGAAGAACATAGCTCAGGAGTAGTCTCAAAGTACCAAGTTAAAGAAAAAGAACCCAAAGTTGCCTTAAACCTGAATGAACTTGCACCTTTTGAAGAATGCTCAGGATTCATAGTTAAAATTAGAACTAATAAAGAAAGGATCAAGGAGTTTCAGAAAACAATAAGACAATTAAAGAAAGAAAAGGCGTAGATAGAACAATGTAATGCTCGCCAGCAAGAAAGGATTCAAGGTTTTAAAAAGAAGAAGAAAGAGCAAAGGGCATTGCTCAAAGAACTCAACGAGATTAATTTCAGACTCTATTGGCACAATGTTGTGCTTACCACAAAGCTCAAACAGAAAAATGCTAAAGCTAATGCTGTGATTATATCCTAAAGGTAACATGGAAATTTGCTACAATCACGATTTAAATGTTTTCCAGGAAATATGGAAAAGCCTACTCGTTTTTGGTCAGTGAAATGCTAAGACCTTGATATGTTTTACAAAATCAAACTAAATTCCTATTTTGTAGAGTCAAATGTAAATGCTGGCAATATTTGTAATATCAAGCTGTTGAGGTGTGATCTATTTTGGGATTGTAGAAGCTCTTTTTGAGTGAACTACCTTAGTAGATAGATACTATTCTAATCTAGTCATTAAATCTATACTAGATGATGGGATCTGGAAGTTGTGTAGATAGTTTAAATAGATAGAGGAAAGACTAGGTGGAGGTTGAAAAATTGGAGATCCAGGGGACCTTTTTGTGAAGCTAATTGTAAAAGGCATTTATGTTCAATTTGACACTTAATAGAAAAGGCATATGGATGGTTAGACCCTCTTTTTTGTAATCTGTTATTTCTTTATTCATGCTTGAATTCATTATTCATATTGCAATGCTTTTTGATTCTTGACTGTTAATTTATACAGTGAAAATTTCGCTGTAGAGATTATTTTTCAAGTTTTGATATCAAGCTTAATGTCTTGTTTATTTGTGACATTTTGAGACGAGAATTCATGTGAAGTTGACAAATTGGAGACTTCATCTTCCTTTTTCTTATATTAGTTTAATCCATCTATGCGTCTACCTATTATTCAACCAATGGGATATGATATGTTCTGATCTTGATTTTCATGTCATGCTGTAACCTTGAGCCAGTTTTGAACCACCAAATCATAAAACCTCAAGAATACTTTGAAATAAATGAATGTTGCCCTAACTTTCCCTCTCACAGTCAAGTGAAACTTTAGGGACTAACATTTTTGGCATCGTTTCCGAGGACGAAGAAACGAAGAGATCTTCCCTGGGGAAACGACAAGTTTACATTCAAATCTTGGTGGTGAACAAGATTTTGGACAATTATTTAAGACTGTGATTATTCACCTGGTGACTCCTCTGTGGTAATTCTGGCTCCTAAAAGAGAAGGTAAAGGACCTAAAACTCCTCTAAATTCTTCATCATCTAATAAGAGACCAGTAACCAGGAAAAATCCATATCTTGAGCCTGTTGCAACAGTTCCAGATACTGAAAATTTATTAAGAAAACCTAAAGTTCTTTCTGGCCAGTCTTCAATCTTAAAGGGAAAATTATCTTCAAAAAGTTCTCAAGGACAATCCTTTGAAATCATCAAAACCCAATTAGATGAATATGTGAATCCTGAAAGTGAAAATAAACCTGTTATTGAGTCTGATATAGTTTCATTCCCTTCAACTATTTCAGAATTAACTCTAGAACAGTGGAAGTTACTTACTGAACTCATTAAACAAGAGTATCCAGACATTTTTCCTRTGAGTGAAACTTCAAGAGGTCACAACATAGATATTAAGAGCGAACCAGAGACACCTTCTTCGTCTCTTGGATCTGTCTCATCTGAGGATTTTAGATCACATTATTTTTCTTTTGAGAATCCTCTGTTTCTCAACCCATTAGCTGATCTTAGTTCAGAAAAAAAATCCTTATCTGTTAAACATCAAGACTCAGGGATTCCTTCTCCTTCAATATTACCAATCTTACTCACTCCCAGAGCTCCAAAAATAGCTAATATGGCTGCAGACAGGATGGATGAAATAGTTGCAACAAGGTATGCTCCCTTGGTTCTTCCACAAGTCATGTATGCCTTTCCACCAAATGATTATATGAGATATTTGCCCAGATTCAATGGAGATGGATCAGTTACTGTTGAAGAGCATTTGAGTTCATTTTATAGTTTTGCAGATAATTTCAATGTAGAGCATGTTGATGTGTGGATGAGACTATTCGTACATAGTCTAAATGGGGAAGCAAGAAAGTGGTTCAGGAGTTTGCCTCCTAATTCAATAGCTGATATCGTAGCCTTAGATGATGCCTTCCTTAAACACTGGGCAGATAAGAAGGAATTTTTATACTACATCACCGAATTCGGTGCTTTAAGGAGAAAACAAGGTGAATCAATACTTGATTTTACCAAAAGGTTCAACCAGATGTATGGTAAAATTCCAGAGGAGATAAAACCTTCAGAGACATCAGCTAAAATCACTTTTGCCAATGCATTCGATGCCGAATTTTCCTTGTTGCTTAGGGAAAGAAGAACCACTACCCTCAGCCCGATGCAAGATGTTGCTATCGAGGTAGAATCAAACATATTAGCAGCAGACAAATGGAAGTCTAGAAATGAAAGAGACAGAAAAAAACAAAAGGAATAGTTGCCTTCATCTTCTAATTCAACATATGATTCTAAAATGGATGAAATGGATAAGATGATAAAAACTATGACATCTGAAATGGAAAGGTTGAAGATAGAACAAAAACAACCCAGTAGACCTGCACAGGAGGGCGGTTACAGAAATCCAAATCAGTTCAGGAGACCAAACAATGTACCTCAAATCTTACCAAGAGAAAGAAAAAACCAAGATGACCAAAAGGTGTTACCTCCTTTTCAGAATAATGCAGTAGATGAGGATGATACAGAAGAAGACCCCGCAATTCATTTGAATGATTCTGAATCATCTCCTCTGCATGTGACACAATAGGATTATGAAGATGCTTTGATTGCAAATCAGTTTGAAGAAGGGGATGAAGATGAGATCGTCCAACATGAACCTAAAAGGAAAAAATACAATCTCAGATCTGGTTCGAATGCACCTAAAGTTGACACACCTGTTTCCACAAAGAAGGTCGATACTCCAGTTAAGACAGGAATTATCAAAGGTGTTCCCAAGATCCAAGTTGATCAACCATTGAAACAACCTGCCAAGGATAATACTGTTGACATAAACGAACCAGATAGAAATGTTTCTGCTTTCAGTTTAGAAAACAAAATCAACAAAATCAAGATTTTAGTGCCATTATTAGAACTCATGAAAACAAAACCTTTCAGAAAGACCGTCCTAAAGGCTCTACAGGCTCCAACTCATGTCACCTTTTCAGATACGGTCAATCTAGAGGATGAAAACCCTGATATAACTATTCGACCTCACATTGAAGATAGAATTGATGCCTCTCCACCTTTTTACATTTCATTAAATATCCATGACAAGATATTGCACAACTGTTTAATGGATTCTGGTGCCTCGCATAATGTAATGCCCAAGGTGGTGATGGAAGAATTAGGGTTGGACATTACTAGACCGTATCATGATCTATATTCTTTTGACTCCAAGAAAGTCAAATGCCTTGGAGTTATGAAAGATGTGGTTGTTACTCTTTCCCAATTGCCTATGAAAAGTGTGGTATTAGATGTTATCGTGGCTAACATACCACCAAAATTTGGAATGCTTCTTTCAAGATCTTGGGCTAAGAAGGTAGGTGGTGCTTGACAGATGGACCTTAGCTATGCAACCATACCTATTTTTGGCGGGGAACAACGAAGATTATACAGAGAAGTTAGATCGGCTTATTTGGTAAGTGATCACAATAATCCCACTAATCATCCTATATATGTTGTAGAAGATGATATTGGTTCTTCTATTTTTCACATGAGTGAGTAAATGACAGAAGTATCAGTCAAAAAGTCAACAATTGCAGTGGGAGATAGTAAAGACAATTTTGTTTGGAAAATGTATTTTGACGGAGCATCTTCTAAAGAAGGCTTTGGAGCTGGTATTGTCTTCATTTCTCCTACCAAGGAGGTTATCCCCATGTCATATAAACTCGAATTTGACACCACTAATAACATCAGTGAGTATGAAGCTTTGTTGTTAGGTTTGAAAGCTGCTAGAGATATGGGAGTAGATAAGCTGTCTTTTTTTGGAGACTCAGAACTTATTATTCACCAGATCAAGAATATATACCAAACCAAGCAGCAAAGGTTAAAACAATACATAAATGAGGTGTGGGATTATGTGGATAATATCTTTTCTGCATTTAATATTACCTTTGTGCACAGAAATTTGAATCGACAGGCCGACTCTTTGGCACTAACAACTAGCAACTTTAAAACTCCTATGTTTCTTAATCTGAAATTTGAAGTTGAAGTTAGAAACAGACCTTCAATACTGGATAACATAAAACATTGGCAGGTTTTTAAAGATGATGAGGAAATTCAAAGATTTTTGAAAACTATTGATGAGTTTTCTAACATTTCAATTGACCAAGACGACGAAGATGGAGAAGCAGAAATACATGCTGCAGAAGTCCTTCAAGATACAATTGTTGGCCACAAAATCATTGAACTAAAGACAAACCATCTGCCCAAAGGTTTGGTCCCACTAGAAAGGTTGTTCGATGATAATGACGTTTCCAGGAAGGCTGTTATCCAAACAGAAGAAACAAATGTAGTAGACTGTGACATTAGTCTGGATGCAAATCCCAGGTTGGTAAAAATATCTAGGAAACTGTCACAAAAACAGAAAGAAACATATGTTGAATTAATGAAACATTATTCAAACATTTTTGCATGGTCTTATGAAGACCTGAAGGTGTTTGATACAGAAATTATTCAACACAAAATTCCTCTGAAACCTGGATCAAAACCTGTTAAACAAAAATTCAGGCAATTTAATCCTTTTCTATTACCTATAATAGAAAAGGAGTTGAAAAGGTTGTTGGAAGCAAAAATCATAGTGCCACTGAGATACTCGGAATGGGTAGCCAACCTTGTACATGTCAAAAAAAAGAACAGAGAGATAAGGCTCTGTGTAGACTTCAGGAATCTAAACAGGTGCTCTCTGAAAGACAATTATCCATTACCAAAAATTGACCATATCTTACAAAAAGTTGTCGGTGCAAAGAGAATCTCTATGCTTGATGGAAATCTAGGGTACAATCAAATATCAGTAATGGAAGAAGACAAAAAGAAAACAACTTTTACCACTCCTTGGGGCACCTTTATGTACAAAAAGATGTCTTTCAGATTGATGAATGCAGGAGCTACTTTTCAAAGGGCTATGAATATCGCTTTCATTGGGGAGAAAGACAGGTTTGTGGTTATTTACCTTGATGACATCACTATATTTTCGGCATCCGATGAAGAACATTTACATCACTTGAAGCAGACCTTTGAAAAATGCAGGAGGTATGGCATATCACTTAATCCTAAAAAGTCACATTTTTCCATGGAGGAAGGAAAGCTTCTAGGACACATAGTTTCACTTGAAGGTTTAAAAATAGATCCAGAAAGAGTAAAGGCTATTCAACAAATCGACATTCTGAGAAATAAAAAGTCTATTCAATCATTCATTGGTAAAATTAATTTTTTAAGGAGCTTTATACCTAACTTTGTAGAAATTGTCAAGTACATCACTGACATGGTGAAAAAGGATGCAGAAATTAAGTGGATAATAGAAGCGAGAGAATCCTTTGAAAGGATCAAATAGGCTATCGTTTAGGCACCTGTTCTAATTAGCCCAGATTACTCCAAATAATTCATGATTTTTTCATTTGCATCAGAGAATACCATAACTGTTGTTCTTCTGCAAAGAAATGAACAAGGATACGAGCAACCTATCTCTTTCTTTAGCAAAACCCTCAGAGACTCTGAATTGAAGTATGATTTAATAGAAAAATAGGCCTATGCCTTGGTAAAGGCTTTAAAATCCTTAAGAGTATATGTTCTTCAATCTAAAATTACAGCTTATGTCCCAAGCAGTCTAGTCAAAGAAATATTGGTTCAGCCAGATTGTGAAGGAAAGCGAGGGAAATGGATAACCAAAATCCTGGAATACGATCTCACCATAAATCCTACTCAGCTGATAAAAGGAAAAGGCCTCGCCAAATTAATGACAAAATCTAATTGCAAAGCAATTGGGTTATACCATCTTTCAGACATGACACAAGACTCTTCTGTCTAGATTGAAGAAATAATTTTACAGATAAACAACAAGTATGTTTTTTCAAAATGGTACAACGATATCGTATTTTTTCTACTGAATTTTCAATCTCCCCCAGAGTTGGATAAATCAAAACTCAGATCATTAAAGTTGAGAGCTGTAAAGTACTGTATTGTTGATCAGACCCTGTTTTGGAAGGACCCCAACGATTTTCTGTTGAGGTGTGTGGACAAAAAGGAAGCTAAACAAATCTTTCATGATCTGCATCATGGTGTCTGTGGAGGCCATCATCATTGGAAGGATATTGCCTTCAATATTCTTAGAGCAGGCTATTACTGGCCACTTCTATTCTTAGATGTTTTTGCTCAGGTCAGGGCATGTGAACCTTGTCAGAAATTTGTTGGAAAGCATAAACTTATATCCTTGCCTCTGAAACCAATCATCGCCCATGGACCGTTTCAACAGTGGGGATTGGATTTCATCGGAGAGATTAATCCGTCATCCTCAGGACAACATAGATGGATTCTTACAACCACAGATTATTTTACGAAGTGGATTGAAGCAATTCTGACTCGAAATACGACTGGCAAGGTAATCATGGAATTTCTAGAAGGATATATTTTTTCTAGGTTTGGCTGTCCTAAAAAACTGGCCACTGATAATTCACAGGATTTTAAATCAAATTCCATGATTGAATTTTGCAATAATTATAGTATCAAATTGGTTCATTCTACCCCCTACTACCCCCAAGGGAATGGATTGGCAGAATCTTCCGATAAAACTCTGATAAGGATTATCAAAAAATTATTAACAGAAAATAAAAAATCATGGGATTCCAAGTTAAAGCTTGCCTTTTGGGTTGATCATATCAGTAACAAGAAGTCTATTGGGACATCTTTTTTCTATATGGTATATGTGACAAAAGCAATTCTCCCAACTCAATTGGGCCTGCCGGTTTTAAAGTTTCTGCAAGAAGAACTAGAGGAACCCAATGATGTCCAAAGAAGAATTTTTCAGATGATTGAAGTTCAGCAAGTCAGAGAACAGGTTAATCAGAAAGATGCTGCTCATTAAAGCAAAATCAAGGCTACATTCGATAAGGGAGCTAAGAAAGATGTTTTCAATGAAGGGGATTTGGTGTTAAGATGGGATGCCAGGAGAGAGGATAAAGAAAAACATGGAAAGTTCAATAATCTATGGTATGGTCCTTTCAGGGTAGCCAAGGTAATCAACAATAACACTTTTCTCCTGCATAATTTAGATAACACTGAAGTTTTTGGGGGCCCAGTGAATGGGAGGTTCTTGAAGAACTATTTTCTCTAAGGGCTCATCAGGTTTCAGTTAGTACAGTAGGTTTTTCCTTTCAATAAAGACTCCATATACCCAATGGACTTGTTTTTTTTAACAGTTATGATGAGAATAAAAGACTGACAGTCGCAGGGGAATCAATAAATTAGAGATAAAGGAAAGGCAATGGTCTGTAGTTCTTGGAGTTTATTATCAAAACTCCATCCCCATAAGGAGCCAATGTTAGTCTCTAATTTTGTCTTGGTTTAGTGAGAAACCCTTATCCTAAACCCTTCTTACCCACACTTCATTTTCTGTTTCTAGTTGATTTCAATTTTTGTTTTTAGTATCTTATGGTTTGCATTACAGTTTTTGGATAGTTTATTTAAGTTTGATTTTGAAAGAAACAATTTTTAAAACGAGGTGTCTCCTTATATGCCTATTTGAATTTCAAACTTTCAAATTTTGCTAAGTCATTAATAGTGCTACGGGAATAAGGCTATTCCCGTAGAGCTAAAGAATCATGCCTTGATATACACCTGCCATCCAGATTTCGTTATGATGACACAAATCATGGGTTGAGAGTTCGCATGCGTTCACGAAAGCTTGGAAATCATTTGCAAATTCAACTGTTTCATAATCCGATTGCTGTGTACTCGCGTAGGACTCATTTTAAATCACCCATTTCTTAATGATAATTATATTATACCTGTTGGATTTTGTTGAATTCAAGCTTGCAGTGAGGAATGCAGGTATTCACTCAAAGGAACGATATACACTAACAATTGCAGGTGGCAAATTTGGAACCCAAGGGTGCTAGTTGCAGAATTGTGTTTTGATGGCGCCAAAGAGGAGTGGACAAGTTGTCAGAATAGAACTAGAGGGGGCCGAACTTCTTGAAGCCTATCCTCAGATGGTTCAAAGGTTCAGAGACGCTGGGTGGTTTGAATTCCTTACCACTTTTCAGGGTTATGATGAGTAGGTCTCCATGGAGTTTGTTCTGAATTTTGATGGTCACGAGGTGGAAATCGGTAAGATGTTGATGCTAGTGAAAGAGAAGACTATCGAAAAGGCTTGCAAGTTGGTGGTTGGAGGAGAAATATGGTGGAAGAAAGAGCATGTGGTTACAAAATTTGTAAACCAATTCCTGCTTCCAGATAAGCAAAATACAGATTGGAAAAGGGGAATACCTCGTAGCTGGATTCGAATCGAATGGCACACGACTCTGATCGTGATCCACATGTATATCACCTGCGAAGGTAGATTCTCATTGGTCTATGTCTACCACATCAGGATACTAATGCATTTAAATGGTGATTACCCTTTAAATCTCCCTTATTTTCTGCTCAAAAGCTTGACAAAGATATCAAAGAGAGTTTAGTCAATCTACACCAATGCTAAAAGCAACATGTTCCATCAAGTCTTAATTAAAACCTTAGTCATGTCTACTTTGAGCAAATTACAGAAGCCCTGGAGCTGGCTCACGCAATCTTTAAACCCTATCACTTAGTCCAATAAGCAGAAGAAAGGGAAAGGGAGAAAGATCGTTACATAGAGCCGAGATATTTTCGATGAAACCCCTGTGAAAGAGGAGATGTCTGATATCAGGGTGACCAGGAGGAGCAGAGGTAAAAGACCTAAGTGGGATCCAGAAATTGAAACATTTTCTGAAGAAGATGTTAAAGGGGAAAATGATTCAGATAAAGATCTTGATACTCAAACTAAAGTCGAGCTTGAAACGCCATCAACCAGTAAAAGTCGTGCTGCAACCAAAGGGAAAAGGTTTAAAGGTGTGTCTATATCACATAAACCTAGAAGGAATTCTACTAGGGTCACCAACAAGTATAGACTGAAGTCAAAGGCCATGTTCAATCCGTCAATCAAAAAAGAAAACATCATAGTCATAGAAGATGACTCTGAGAATGTTGAAGCAAGTACCAGGAAAAGGGAAAAAAGAACTTCATTGCCCAAGAAACTAGTCAACAAAGGAAAAAGAATGATTTCACCACCTACAGGACCTATAACGAGAGCTTCAACCAAACTAGCAAAAGCTAAAAAGATGGCTAAAGGTATCAGTGAAACCCCTGAAGATAAACAAGATTACTTTGAAGACTCAAATCACATATCAGATGTGCCTGAAGCTATAGATTCAACAAGTTTTGATGAAGAACATAGCTCGAGATTAGTCTCAAAGTACCAAGTTAAAGAAAAAGAACCCAAAGTTGCCTTAAACCTAAATGAACCTGCACCTTTTGAAGAATGCTCAGGATTCAAAGTTAAAATTAGAACTGATAAAGAAAGGATCAAGGAGTTTCAGAAAAGAATAAGACAATTAAAGAAAGAAAAGGCGCAGATAGAACAATGGAATGCTCGCTAGCAAGAAAGGATTCAAGGTTTTAAAAAGAAGAAGAAAGAGCAAAGGGCATTACTCAAAGAACTCAGGGAGATTAATTTCAGACTCTATTGGCACAATGTCATGCTTACCACAAAGCTCAAACAAAAAAATGCTAAAGCTAGTACTGTGATTATATCCTAAAGGTAACATGGAAATTTGCTACAATCACGATTTAAATGTTTTCCAAGAAATATGGCAAATCCTACTCGTTTTTGGTCAGTGAAATGCTAAGACCTCGATCTGTTTTACAAAATCAAACTAAATTCCTATTTTGTAAAGTCAAATGTAAATGCTGGCAATATTTGCAATATCAAGCTCTTGAGCTGTGATCTATTTTGGGATTGTAGAAGCTCTTTTTGAGTGAACTACTTTAGTAGATAGATACTATTCTAATATAGTCATTAAAGCTGTACTAGATGATAGGATCTGGAAGTTGTATAGATAGTTTAAATAGACAGAGGAAAGACTAGGTGGAGGTCGAAAAATTGGAGATCCAGGGGACCTTTTTGTGAAGCTCATTGTAAAAGGAATTTATGTTCAATTTGACACTTAATAGCAAAGGCATATGGATGGTTAGACCCTCTTTTTTCTACTCTGTTATTTCTTTATTCATGCTTGAATTCATTATTCAGATTGCAATGTTTTTTGATTCTTGACTGTTAATTTATACAATGAAAATTTCGCTGTAGAGATATTTTTTCAAGTTTTGATATCAAGCTAAATGTCTTGTTTCTTTATGACATTTTGAGACGAGAATTCATGTGAAGTTGACAAGTTGGAGACTTCATCTTCCTTTTTCTTATATTAGTTTAATCCATCTACGTGTCTACCTATTATTCAACCAATGGGATATGATATGTTCTGATCTTGATTTTCATGTCATGCTGTAACCTTGAGCCAGTTTTCAACCACCCTACAAAAAACCAAATCATAAAACCTCAAGAATACTTTGCAATAAACGAATGATGCCCTAGCTTGCCCTCTCACAATCAAGTGCAACTTTAGGGACTAACAATAACTATGAAACCCCCTTTTTTTTGGGAATGTACTAAAAATTGCTTGAATCAAATGGGGGAAAGATTAATATGATCAATAGAATGAAATCATATACCTGAAATTTCTCCTCTGCAAATTTGTATGTGACCTACAATGATCCCTTTCAAATTTGGCTATTCAAAAACATCCACCCACTTCAAAGACTTTGCTAATAAATCTTTCTTGCATAAATCTCCCCTCTAAATTTTGGCAAAAGAATGAAATAATGAATATGGTTTTCATTTATAAACACATACACTTAGAAAAATTTAAATTCCCTCTCATTTTTTCATTGTATATTTTGGAGTATTGATGATAAACGTGCACATTGTATTTTTTCGCAACTTATTTTTTTCCAATGCTGATCCATATTATTTTTGGAACGAAATGAAAGAAAAAATATTGCAATGAAATACTCATGAAAATTGTCAGAATTAGAGAAATACAACAATACTTGATTTATATTAATGAAAGAATTGTAAAGATACTGTTAAAATACATAGTGGAACTCACTAGAATGGTGGCAACTTTATCTATGAGAAGAGATGCAACGACTACCCTCATTTGCAAGAAGATGATTGCAATGAGGCTCATAAGGTATTTTTATGATAAACATGAATTCCAAAACCACAGACATCCAAAAACCTAACCCTAGGTGATGAAAAGCCAAAAGTCATGTGGGCCCTGTTTGGGTAAGTCAATACATTAACTTCTTGGGGTCGTAACTTTTGCATATGATCTCCGTTTTAGGTGTGTGATAGCCTGTTGGAAAGGTCTTTTCGAGAAATACACATTATGTTGTCAATCTCTGACTTTGTCTACAGTTAGACTGTGGCCCACCCAAAAAACATGATTTAGAGCCCCAAAATGGCTCTGGAAGTGAAAAAAGATGTGATGACATGAAAACTTCCAAAATAATCCAGTTGGATTAAGTGGACGACCACTAGTCTCCACCTAGAAGATGTGTAGGGCTTCAGACAACCCCAGAAGTGCAAAACTCATAATTACAAAGAAGTACATAAGAATGTGTTGAATTAAAAACTGACAAGAGGAGCCAGTTGAAATAGGTGGGTGGCCACCAATATCCACCTGGATTAGTCCTCCCCTCTTAGGAAGCAATGGTCTCCATTGCGTTGAGTTCCTAGGGAAGAGGGGAAATCATTTTCAGAATTTGAATCTTGGTGAGCTGCGTGCCTTGTTGGAGAAGTTGTGTTGCTTGGTTTGTGGAAGACTATCACAAACCTGTTGTTGGCAGGGTTGAATATGTTCCACCAACCTGTTGTCTCTGGGTTTGACGAAGCCTGGTGTAGGCACCATTGTAGGTGAAGAAACAATATCTTCTTTCTCTTCGACAATCTATTTTTGTTGGATAGAAGGTGTTGAGGCTACAGTGGTTGTGGTGGTATTCTGTGCATCCTTTGGACAAACTATGAAGAGGATGGATTTTACAGTATGAGAGATTACCTTGCGGCACTATTTTGGTAGAACAATAGTCAGAACTACCTTTGGTATCCTATAGAGCTGACCTCCCAGAATAATAATGACACTATGAGGTCTAGAATCATATTCAACATGATGTTTCCACATATATGGTTGGCCCAAAACAACATCACATACATCAAGAGGGGCAACATCACACACTACCTCATCCTTGAAAGGTTGGATGCCATAGGACAAGCGACACTATTGGATGACACATAGATCTTGTCCATGGTGAATCCACTCGATGTTGTATGGTTGTGGGTGTGGTGTTGTTGACAATCCCAACTGTTTGATGACCTTAGCTGAGATGAGGTTTTTTTGGCCATCGTTATCAATAATGAAATGCAATGGGTTCCCCTTCACCCACATATGCTAATGGAAGAGGTGCTCCCCCTCTTCAACATCTACTAGTTCTTGTGGTTGAATTTTTGTGGTCACGAAAGTAGCAGTGGGGTCTGCGTCGATGATCTATCTATTTTCAATATTTTCTGGATCGAATTCCGAGTTAGGGTTCAGCTCTGTGTCTTTGACCTAGACCACCAATGACTGTTTCAAGCGACATTCATTGTAGTTGTGCCAGGGGATTTTGTGGAAGTCACAACACTTCCCAATGTCATTCTCTGTCTTTCCTTTACCCTTCTTGTTCTATGTCTTGGATTGGTTGTCTAGAGGTTATTTCTTAGGGCTGTCTTTACCATGCTTTGGTTGTTGCAGATTTGCAAACCTGAATTCCCATTTGTTCTGGTGCCTAAATTTTTGCTCGATTTTGACAACATATTGATAGGCAACTCCCAATGATGAGATGTTTAAGAAATCCAATTTGGTTTGGATGTACCTATGTAGAGCCCCATGGTATTTCAGAACCAGATGCTGCTCGGAGTCTCTGATACCCAGTTTGGTGCACAAGGTATGGAAAGTATTTGTGAACTCCAGCACTGTTTGGCTCTTCTCTTGCCACAATGTGGTCCATCTCATGTAGTGGTCTTCATAGTTATCAACATGGTAGTACTATTCATTGAATGTATCCACAAAAAATTCCCAAGTGGGATCAACCCCATATATTCCAGATTCCTCTGTGGAACTTTTCTCCCAGTAAGTTTCCCACCAATGTTTGACATGGGGGAGAGCCTTGAGGAGTGCGAAGGTGATCTTTTCTCCGTCGGAAAAATTGTGAACATAGAAATAACCTTCTAATAGATTTAACCATTTTTCTAGGGCATCCACATCTATCTAACCTTCAAATATGGGAATATAAAAATTAACTTGTACCTTGAAGGGAGAGGTTCCTCCAAAATGGTTGCTTGATGAAGATGTGCATGTTTCTATCGACAGGTGTTGAAGGATGTGTGCAAAATTCTCCATCATTTTGTACCTCTGTCACATGAGAGCTTGCTCGAGCAACATGTTAATAGAATCTTCAGCTTTGCCATTTTTCTTTTCTGTCCTCAAGAGAGTGATTGTCCTCAAGAAAGACAAGTTCGAGACCCAACTGGCTATACTTGGACCTTGTCAGGGACATGCGATGAAAATCAATCAAGAGCAGCCTGCTTTGTTACCACTAATCTAGATTATTTTCAGAACAAAATGAAAGAAGAGATATTCCAATGAAATACTCATGAATTTTTTTAGAAATAGAGAAATACAACAATACTTGATTTCTATTAATGAAAGAATTGTAAAGAGACTGTAAAAATACAGAGTGCAAGACTCGCTAGAATGGTGGCATCTTTATCTCTGAGAAGAGATGCGATGGCTACGCTCATTCGCAATAAGATGATTACAATGAGGCTCTGAAGGCCTTTTTATGATAAACATGAATGCCAAAACCCTAGACATCCAAAAACCCAACCCTAGGAGATGAAACGCCAAAAGTCATGTGGGCCCTGTTTGGGTAAGTCAATACATTAACTTCCCGGGGTCGTAACGTTTGCATACGATATCCGTTTTAGGTGCATGATAGCCCGTTGGAAAGGTATTTTCGAGAAATATGTATTATGATGTCAAACTTTGACTCCATTTATAGTTTGACTATAGCATGACTAAAAAACACTGTTTAGGCCCCAAAACGACCTTGAAGGTACATAAAGATGCGCTGACATGAAAACTTCCAAAATAAGCCAGTTGGATTAGGTGGACAACCACCAGTCTCCACCTGGAATATATGTAGGGCTTCAAACAACCCCAAAAGTGTAGAACCCAGAATTACAAAGAAGTACAAAAGAATGTACTGAACTAAAATTGACAAGGAGCTAGTTGAAATAGGTGGGTGGCCACCAATAACCACTTAGATCAAGTGTGCTATACATTAATAAACACACAAGTTCACTATACATTAATAAACACACCAATGCGCTATACATTAATAAACGCACTAGTGCGGCTTATACGAAAAATGCACCGACAAATAAAATTCAAATGTAAACAATCGCATATAAACAAACACAATTTTTTTTGTAACTTTGTTAGTCGGTGTGCTAGCACCAGTGGGGTTCGTAAGTAATAACACACCGACAAATAATTTAATTAAAAAAATGCAAATTGAAACCCCCACATTTAAAATCTGCAGAGGTTGTAACAGAGGCCACTCTTCAGTGGTTATCATAACTCACTGCATCGATGCAGTTGTTGTATGGATACACATTGGAGCATCATAATATAATTAGGTGCATTGTTAACTTTTAAAAGTCATTCGAAATTTTATTTGAATTTATATTGTTCTAGGCTTCCCAAGATGATGGTTTTGGCTCAAATGCATGAAAAAAATAATTATAATATCAAATGGCCAAATCTTCAAATTCCAACTCATTCCACATTGTTACAATTCCTTCAAGTTTTCCCTCGTCGATTGTAGTAAGTCTAGATTTTATTTATAATCCATTTATCTCATTGAATTTATGTTATGTATGCAAGTGAAATTGACTAATTGTTCTTTGAACTTTGCAAGATCAAGATTTAGGATCGAGCTCGAATGCGCAAGATATTCCAGTAGTTTAAAAATTATGCAAGCTCTTATCAGGAGAAAGATACTACAAGAAAATGTTTGATGAAAATGGACAACTGCTTCACACTACCAATCGTAACATGCCATCTTCCAACAACAATCTCAGGTCAAGGGCATGGCATTGTGAATTGAATCTCTTTTATGTAGACACCCCTTGGGGCGTAAGAAAAAGATGATCAAGTAATTGTATTTTTGGATTTTCAATGGAACCAATGTAAATGTATTACTTAATTCAACATTTGTTTTATAAGATGGTTGGTTACATGTTTATTAATGGAAAAACAAATTCATGCTTCTAATAAATGTTTGGTATAACTGTTTGAACATATTAAATGCATTGTGTTACTAATATTATCGATATAATGTTCAATATTTTTACAATCATGATTCTGATGATGAGCGACATGTCTACCATCTACCGTTGCACCCCACTATGATGTCAAGTTATGATCTTGATGTTAAACTAGCACAACTCGGAGATGAAGCATACTGAGAATGGTTGAATCAACCACATATTCAATTCCTACTATGTCATGAGTCACTGGTTCAAAACCTCTATAGTAACACTAGTTCTTCACATGTTGGGGACGAAGCCAATGATACATAGATTGGTATGGATGATTTCTTACAGGATACCCAAGCCATGGAGGAAATGTTTTTACATGCATTCCAACAAAACGAACTAGGGGATGACGTTGATGTCGTAGATATCTTCTTCGAAATCCTGAAATTTTCTACCACCAGCCCTCTCTTCGGCTAACAGGGGTCAAGGTGTACCCAACTAGAGATAAAAATGTTACTGTACTACTTGAAAGCAATGTATGGTATGTCAAACTCTGTGTTTCTCAACACTTTTGAGGTAACTAACCATTAAGTTCCCTAATTTTTTAAGGAATCTTGTTACACAATGAAGGAAGGAAATGGTTGATTTTATTCATGCTTAATGACAATGTACATTTCTATTGCACACTAATTGTAGGTACTCAAAGATAAGGTACTTTCAAGTGACAATGTCTTGCCTGATAGTTGTGCAAAGGCAAATAAAATGTTGAAAATGTTGGGTGTTGAGTACATATCATGCCACACATGTTCGAATGATTGTATTCTATACGGAAATGAATATGCAGATAAAGATATATGTCCAGAATGTGGGCATGACAAGTACCATAAATAATATAAAGGGTACGACACATGGTCCTCCTCATAATATATTAAGGCACATGCCTATAATTCCAAGCATTGAAAGGCTCTTTCATTGCAAACAACTAGTCGTGTTGTAGGGGTGGTATGCCTCACATAGAAGTGAGCCATGAGTTATGTGAATCCCAACAAATTCAGTTGCCATTAAGCATATAGAAGATACATGGATCGATAAATTCAAGGATGAAGTATAGAGCCTTTGATTGAGCATAGTCATGGATGGAGTTAATCCGTATTTCCTCCAAAACGCCAACTATTTTATTTAGCTAGTGGTAATGATCAATAACAATACCCCCCCATGGTTGTTCGTGAAGAGTGAACATATTACACTGGCTCTTATAGTCCCAGGTAGAAGACAAGGGAAGATAATGGATGTGTACCTCCAACCATTGATCAATGAATTGAAGCAATTATGGGAAGGGATGCATGTATATGATGCATCAAGACCCATCCCAATGGAGAGGTCTTTTATGTTGTATGGAATATGTGCGTACACCACGCACTATTATCCAAGACTAGGAGTTTTCTCTGATAAGCATGTTGATTTTTTTTTTTTATATCTCTAATGTTATTTGGCATACTTAATTTGGTGCAATTATATTTTTGACACTCACATGCTCTGTATACAATAATATCGTTGGTCTTGCAATAAAAGGGTATC
>ML789975.1:190287-212594 GCA_009831015.1 Picea engelmannii | reverse complement strand
CAACCATACAAACAGATGTCCCTCAAGCAAGCCAAGAAGGATAATAAATTATCACCAAAGTACTATGGCCCTTATAAGGTGTTGCAAAAGATTGGTACTATGGAATACAAATTGGAGCTGCCTGCATCTTCACGAGTACACCCTGTTTTCCATGTTTCATGCTTAAAGAAGGTTATAGGCAACATGATCCTAGTTCAAAATATATTGCCAGAACTTGATGAGGAAGGAAAAATCATATTGGAGCCTGAAGCCATCACTGACACAAGAATTCGCCAGCTGAGGAATAGATCCATTTCAGAGTATCTCATTAAATGGAGGAAACTACCAGCTAAAGATTCCACTTGGGAAGATGAGTCTTTTATACAGAAGCATCCAGAGTTACTCAAGCGTTGTGGAAAACACTTGTCTCAAGGGGAGGGGCATGTTAAGCCCTAATATTTGCTCATTACCCCTTAATTGGGGCATATTATATTAGTAATTTTATTTTATTTATGTCGGCTTTAGGCCATTAGTTGTAACTATACCTCCTAGTATTCTATATATACCAAGGAGACATTTTCATTTTGAATCATCTTGTGCTTGAACATTTAAGTGGGGTAAAAGGAGGTTGCCCCCTCGAAGAGGCTTATTATCTGAAATTATCTCTTTTTCAAGGCATTGAGTACTTTTTCTGATGTTTTTCTATGCTATATTGATATTTGGTTCTTAACACATCCTTTGTGCATGCTCTTTTGCAGCTGTAGGGAAGAAGCGAACCTCAAGGACACTCCCTGGTTTCTTCCTACGATCACTCTTGTTTTTCCCTCATCATCGATCAACTCAACTGTTTTGTATTAGAGTTGAGTATCGCATCATGAGATTCCAACCAATCCATACTGATTACGATGTCACAAGATCCTAAGATTGTGACGTATAGGTTGGAATTTTCTACAAAATATCCCAAGTACATGCACAAGTCTGTAACCTTTCCTTCAACCTTTTGTTTGTCACCCGAAGACATTTCTACGTATCTAAACTCGTCTTGTTCGACTACATTTACCTTAATTCCATTCAATGTTGCACTAGAGTAAATATCTCTGTAGTACCTGGATCTATCAAAATATTAAAAGTTGGTTGGTGATGGTATCTAACGTCTCGAGCACAGTGGACTGGTGCTCGGCCTGATGGTTATTCACTGGCACCATGGCATGAATCATGTGGGTCTTGCCCAAATCTACAACTGTAGTGTGTCCTTTTGACCTGACTAATCTCACCTTCTCAACCAAACAATCTCGCTGGTAGTGTGGCTCTCCACACGTCCAACACCCAGTCTTCGGTCCAGTACTCCTGGTCCCCGAGGTAGACGTTGTTGGCCTACCTTAGGTCTCCTGTCCAACTGGTCTTGCACGAGTCCTACCCTAACCTACACTAGTCGGATCTTCCTCAGTTATGAGTTCATTCTGTAATGCATTGTCCAATGTATGATGCATTATGATCCTCTCCTTCACACGAAGGTTGAAGTTAAGGCCAAACACCTCGTGTTGACCTTCATCTTCTCCGTGTTGAGATATGAGGCATATCGAAATAAATCCATAAATTAGGCCTCATACTCGGGTACCGTATGACCACCCAGTCGTAAGGAGTTTAACTCATTTAGTTGGTGCTCAATGAATTCCTCTGATAAATACCTCTCCCTGAACCACTCCTCAAACAGTTCCAGTGCCACATCTTCAAATACCATGTTTAGCTGAGGTAGGAGCATCTTCCGCCACAGAAGAGCGCTTCCCTTCAACTGAAATACCGTCATGTGAAATTTCATGTTGGAGGTGTAATCACAAAGTGCGAAGCACATCACCATGTTCTCCAACCATTCCTCAATGACTGATTCGTCTGTGGCAGCCATGAACTATGGAAAATTAAACATCTTGAGTTCTCCGTGAATGCTACCACTACCAGTTGGAGTGCACTGTAAATCCTCAGTGGGTACATGCGTCCTAGCTTCATCAAGGCCTCTGACATCCTCTGGAAGGACCGCACTAGACCAACCACATTTCCCCACAACAATCTACTCTTGTCCAATGACTTTCTCTTCTCCTTGGGGGTTAGACCTCTCCAGTGTGGATGATACTAGAGGTGTCACAACTCTTCCTCTAGCACAATGTCATATATTCCACAATGTCCTCTATCTAGGATTACTGACACGATCAATTTCAATTTTAATTAGTGATATGATATTAATCAAGAGTTTAGTATAGTGGAAGACGTGACGATCCACAGTCGCAAGGTTGAACCTTCTCTGATACCATATGTAACGTCCCCGCCGTTATGACAACAAACAAAGTACAAAATGTAATTGTTTTTGACGTAGGATGAAATAATTGTCATCACTTAAATCATAGCGACGTGTAGTCAACACGACATCACAGTTAAAGAATTATGAGCGACACATCATCGAAATAAATAACAACACAAGGCCAACCCACTAACATAATAATAGCTACATAAGTTCGACACATAAACATGAATAACGACACATAAAAAGGCTAATAAAAACACATGAGAGATGAAATGACACAAGTAAATAGCGGCATGATCTACACATAATTATAAAAAATAACGATGCATAATCTATGCATTAACATAATAAAATAGCGACACGATTCGACACATCTGATCAACTAAAGCGAATTTACAGGTACTGATCAATCATGTCATTGAACATAAAGGAAATACCCACCCAACCTACCCTACATGGTTAGGACCTCCAGGAAACACAAGCAACGCTCAAGCCCAAGATTCATCTGATTGATTTTGACCACTTAAGGTCTCAGGGATGGCGACTATTATGAGGTACAAGGAGGTGTCTATATCCTACTAATCCAATCAAGAGAAAATCAACTAGATCTATCAATCAACATCATTATTTTTCATGGCACAAGATAAATGTAAATACACAATCCACCATACATCCTTATTATTCATGGTGCAAAGGAAATATAAATACTCATTCATTCATGCATCGATATCATTCATGGCGAAAGAGAATTCTAAATGCTTAATCAATCATATAACAACATAATTTTAGGTGCAAGTGTAATCTAATAAGATAAGCTAACATTATTTCAGGGCGTGCGAGTAATATAAATACTTACATTAACATCCTTTCAAGGCGCACGAGTAATCTAATTACTTAAATACATCATAAATCAACATTAAGTTTGTAGAGAGACAAAATTATACGACATGTTATCACCATAACAAATTTCTGTGGGATATCTGGTTTTCAAAACTTAGCGAGATGATAAAATGATGTGGAGGCATGATAAACTAGAGGATAGGGCTAGATCTTGCGGGAGGAGGCTAAATCTAACGATAGTGTGGAGTTGATGGGACCCAACAGGTCGCATATCGTGGGTGCTACAGATCAACGGTCGGGGATTGTTTCGGGGGGAGAACTTGCACAGAGGATGATTCCCGAAAGCGGGATGAAAAGAAAACTATGGTTTCTCTTAGGACCACGTGGAACCATAGGGTGTGTTTTAGGGCGATAAGTAGGTTGCCCCAAACGACTTCCCCTTGCCCCCAAAATCGGAAAAGTATATAAAGGGGACACTCATCGTTATTTTATTATTTTTCAAATACTGGAACATTGAAAGATTGGCACGACGACTTCATTCAAAATAAATCTCAAAAGCATGCCAAGATCATGCCTTTTCCACTCATTTGCAGATATTTTCCATCGCTACCATGGAACCTGTCATTATGTTAGTAGCAGAGCAAGACCCCATGTCAAACAAAGAATCCCTAATTGACAGAGATTCATATGTGTTCGACACTGAAATCACCATTTCTCCCATCCATGTGTCTAGAGATAATCTGCCAGATAATGTAGGGAAACATATACCCTTCCTTGAAATAGTCCAGGCCACTATAGTCCCTTACGTTGTTGAGGTCGCATTCCCCTTCCTTGAATTCGTAGGTTGGTGTGCAAATCAGTATTCACAGGAAGATAAAGTTGTCCTAAATAAATAAGGGCCTGTGGTCCTGTGTAGGGTAGAGATTTTGTCAAGTCAAAGTGCCCTTGACATACCAGAGTCCCTCTCTGCAACGTCTGAACCATTTGAAGAAGAAAAGATAATCATGGTTTAAAGGGAATGTCCCTTAGAAGTCAAAGACCTATTTTTGCAAACCATTGTCAAACCATAGCATATTTCCAAAAGTTTGTCCCTGATAATGAGTGTAAATATCATCGTTATTGAAGTCCAATGGGTCTATTCCATATTGAGTCAGATTTTAGGTCTAGATAATGAAAATTATGTGTTCGCGGTCATGTTAGGTTTTTTTTTGGCGTTTTTCCAGTCAGAGTCTAGTCAGTCATTTTGCATCAGCTTCAATGAATTCATAGTTGATAATATCCACAAGAAGCTAGTCAATTTTCAATCATTAAGACATTTCAGATATTACACATACTTGTTGAATATTTTCCCGGAGACAAACAAGAGAGAGTTCCCTGAAGAAGAATTCATATCAACTGAATTCAAAAGAATCACAATTCTCATTTTTATCAACAAGGTCATGTCCAAAGTTTACAACCTGATTTTCAACACCAGCCTTCCAAGATTCCTAGATGACATGAAGAGTTATTTACAACCAAATCTAGAAAACAGAGTGGGGGATTGGGTGATGTTCATGCATTCAACAGTGATATGGGTTTATGGTTGTCATGAATCTCCCCATCTTCTGCCTATTTTTTTGACACCTAGAGTCTTTTCCCTGGATTTCATCAGGCAAAGAATCATATCAGAGACATAGAACTTCCTAAAAATACAGAAGGCATCCAACCTCAAATTCCCTTTCATCATTGGACCTTTCATTGTAAAAAAAACATCATTCTTATCTCAGATCCAGGCCAATCTCAAGGAGTTTGGATTTTCACAGCTACAGGGAAGAGGATATGATCCACATCATATAATATCCAAGAGAAGACTAATAAACAAACATGCCCCCCACATCATATCATATCCAAGATAAGACTAATAAAAAAACATGCCCCTATGAGCATGAACATGTTGAGGGTTTTGAAAAATTGGCAAATCTAGATGTCTGTGCTGATATGGAAGCAATATTGGAACCATCTCAAACACAACAATTGGAGGCAACCTTACAACAGACTCAAATACATCAGACTCCTTAGAAGATGATAGTTAAAGTCCCCAAGATAAGTGTTTAGAACAAAAGAAGCAGTTCAGAGGCCCTGGGCACCACCAGTCAGCAGACTACCCCTAAAAAGATGAAGATCACACAATCCCCATAGATAGTGGATCTATAGGAGGAAGAGAATAAATAAAATGTGAACATGGATATGGTGGAGAGTGGCACCAACAATGTAGAAGTTGGGAAAGGAAGCAGGCTCCAAAGTGAAGGCATCTCAAGGACTTTCAACAACAAAAATCACATCTTTGATAATGCATCTGGAGAAGCCTATCAATCTAAAGAAGATTTGTCAAAGAAATATGATGAGAAAGGAAACTTGGCTATGAATGAAATGAGGGAGTTAATCCCTGAAGTAGAAAATATATCTCAGCATAAGTCTTCTCTGTTCATAGTGAGAGATGTAGAAAAGAAGACATTCAATATAGAAGTTGTAGATGAGGATAAAGTATCTGAGATCAAGTTAAAATATGAAAACATCAGTTCTCCAGAAAATGTGAAATTCCATAGGAATACCAGTGACATGTTGTATTTAGATTACTTGGGTCTAAGACTGAAGAATTCAAAGCTGTTAGCTTATGAAATTAAGTTGGAAGGGAAGTTGAGGAAAGAAAAAGCATCCAATAGAGCTTTGAAAACTCAGGTCAAGAGGATAGAATCTGAAGGCCCTCAAGGAGTGAATCCTCCTTAGAGGAAAAATACAAACTCATTGAAATATTGAAGAAGAAACTAAAAATGTTTTCCACAGAGCATCCACAAACAACATAACTGGTTTCTCTAGAACAGGAGAAGGAGACATTTCGACAAGAGGCATTGAATTACAAGGACAAGGTATTACAACTGGAGCAAGAAAAAGTGAATTAGTCACAAGGACATACAAAAGTACCAAACATGGTTGTAGTTGTACTTTCTGCTGAAGATCTGGGCCAAGCACTGAAGGACTTGTCTAGGCTATGTCCCAAGTTATCCTGAAAGTGGGATAAATCAAAGGTCTAAAGGGAGATACATAGAAATTGAAGAAAAAAATGAAAACAAAATATGAGAGGATGGTGTTACGAGACTTATCAGTAAATGCAGACATAAACATATCTCCCTAGATCCACCTAGATATAGAACAAAACATAACAGAATATGATGCTTCCCTAAGATCTAATCATTGAGTTTACTATTTAACAAGAGATGGGCAACATATCGTTTAAATATCGCTTCCTCTTGTTGTCGTCATCCTAGCTCCACTCTAGTGGTCCTATGATATTGAATCTTCAAGGGAACACAATCCAACCAAAGTGAAAGCAATAATATACTCAACGAGAACCTATGTATGTGATCAAGGAATCATACAATAAAACAAAGCCATGTTTATGGGAAATAAACATATCACTGCATTATATTGAAATGAAAGTGGATATTACAACCAAAGTATTTATGTCGCAAGGTCCCCTTCCAATGACCCTTTGCTCCAACACACACACTTGCTCCAATATTGAATGAAGAGGATCCACAATGACTTGATGAACTAAAATGAGGCTCTCAAGAATGATCCAATGCAGAACTCTTCATACAAACTTAGCCAATTCAACATTCATTAACCTTAAAATCAACCTTATGTTCTTAACTTTTTCCATGAGAGATCCCTCTTTATATAGGGTAAAGAGAGATGGTTGAAGAGATTAGGACGATCCCACCAAATCAGAGAAGTGAGTAAGATCCCAACTATATGGATGCCACCTCATCTTCTAGAAATTTCGTGAAACTTCCCCTTTTCTTAGTCTTTTGACATTGTCGCACCCTAGCTATAGAGAATCTTGTGGAGACGTCACAACCCATATTGAGGGCAGGGGGAAATGATCAAGGATCATCGCACCCTACATATGGTGCAACCTACGACAACCTTCCTTAATAGGGTTTTTGAGAAGAGAAAGTTAGTCACTTTCCTCATGAAGAAAGGATCTTTTTGGGAACATGAACACATGTTGTCAATGGATCACTGGGGTGACCAAAATAATGTGTAGCATAATTCCCCCCAAAGTATGAGACTGCAACTCATGACAGCCGAAATAATTTGTAGAATGTGTGTGTCAGAAACAAGGAGCACATCGGTCAAGAACCTGCAAACAGTCAAGCATCTGCATAATAATATACCATTTTCCAAGGTAGGAATTCCCATACCTAGATTAAAAAATGTCAAATGAGTCATGGCCACCAAATATACACTATGGATCCATGTCAATGTGAAATCAACATAGCCACCCAAAATACACTGTGGATCTATGCGCTAATATGACTCAAATTCAGACATAGCCATGAGACATACAAAGTGGATCTATGTGTCAATAAAAATCATGAATACTCCATTGCAACCTGGACCAAAATGGTATGATCTAGGGTCTTCATTTCCATCATCTCTAAGTATGAATATGACCATGCGATTATAGGTGTTGAAGTCGAACATGGTAGAAACCACTTGATTACCGGTCAATGATAAAAACCATTAACAAGTGCGAGGGAAATCACCATTAATGTCAATGAATCCCAAGGTACCCCAGTACAATCCAATGAATGTGAATAAATGATTTGAATTCGAACACTCGATGGAATATCCCAATCAAGAGTTAATGATGTGAACCCACTGTTGAAAGCGAAAAAACTTGCCTTTGAGGCATGCAGGCTCTAAGGTGCTGAATGATTTTTAATTCTTGTTCCTGGATAATGAGTTGAAGTCGATAGGAAAAGAATCATCATAGGAGGGCCTTGATGTATCCCCCATAAATGACACAAAATGAGTAACAAATTTGAGGTATATCAGAGCGTGAAGTGATTTGGAGTTGACACAAGGAAGGCCGACATGGTAGAATATTTATAACTGCAGATGATCGAATCAATAGGAGGCTTATTAAGGATGGACTTCTCTTGAACATATGAATGACATGACAATGGTCTTGGAAGCATTGAATCAATGAAGACTCAACATATAGACACACAGATGGTTAAACGAGAGACAAATGGATTTCCCAACCCAGATTCAATGATGAAGGGGGGGTGTCATGTTCAAGAATGACTATTACTACCACTAACAAAGATACATAGACACATTTCTTTCCCAATTTTCCCCCACCATTTCTAGTGAGTACCTCTTTATTTTTATGCAATCTTGAGGATGATAACATATGCTTGTTGATGTAAGATCATCATTCAGATGAGTCCCTCAGAGTATGTTTAATGAACCGTAAGAAGGAGTGGTTCGTTCCCATATGGGTCTTTCAATGTTTGTTTAACGAGTACAAAGAGAGAAAACTCATGGGTTTGTCATGTTTAGAGAGTCTGGAAAACACTTAAAGAGAAATCCAACAATTCCTTTTTCATAAGTTAATCTGATGAGACTGAAAAAGTGATAACCCATTGCTCATCAAATGTTTTCTTCAAATAATTTTACGAGTGTGAAAAGAACAAGGTCCCTTGACAATATTTTTGTTTTTACGAAGCGTGAAAAGAGCTTAAAGGATACTCCATAAGTTTCATTTTTCATGTTACCATTACGAGTATGAAAAAGAGACAAAACTTTACTCAGTTACATTCTCATTGATTTACGAGCACGAGAAAGAACAAAAACTAAGCTCGGAGTTTTTTTTTTCTGAAAAACCCTAAAAGAATTTGTACATATATATAAAAATAGACCAAAAACGTATCCTTATTCCCATGTTTCCATTCCTAGATCTTTAATCTGCAAAAAATCAATACTTGCAACGTCATTAGAACTTTAGGGTTTAGGTGAAATATATAAAATAATATAAAATATAAATAAAAAAGTGAAAAAATCAATAAAAATGGGTAAAACTTCATTTCATTATTCCATTTGGTATTTCACCCAAACTTTGTTCCAAAACACCCTATTTACCTCAATTTTCCACTGCAGATTTTGGGAGCCATGGTTGAGCATTCAACGAATGGTCTATGTTGAACATGTAATTTTCATCTCTTTCAAATTTTCATGGATCAAAATTTTCTTTTTGTTGGTAAAAAATGGCTTTTTGAGTTATGTTTTCAAGGGTACCCATGCGTGGAGGTCGTCGCAGGCACCCTATATCGAGCCCTACGATGACTCAGGTTCATCGCAGGCGGCCTTAAAGCTACCCTGCAATGACTCCACATTGTATAAACGCCCATGCATGCGATGTGCGCAATTCAAAAAGTCTTTTAAGATGTATTTTCCAATAAAAAGTTTCTAGGGAGAAGATAAAGATGCTAATCTCTCTTTTATGTTCCATTGCAGGTTTTCCATGGTAAGAATGTTGGAATGGAGAGAGAAAGAGAATGAGCAGGAAGACTACTTTGTTGGGAATGACCCAGGAATGGTAAATTCCCTTCGATAGTGTGGATTGTTAAAATTATTCAAGATACAAGGCATGAGGGCCCAGATGAGGTTACTCGAATACTTAGTTCACATGTGGGATGTGAACCAACAGGCGTTCCGCGTGGGTGCTCACATTCTTATGATAGATATCTAGGATATCTACTTCTTGACCGAGATATCTCTCCGTGGGTCCTGAGTTACGCTGACGGGTGGCAAGGGAGGTGGTGAGCCTATGAGCCACTATATAAGTGCACATTGTGTGCCAGGTATTCAGAAGCATAGTGGCAAGGTCGCTATTTAAGATGTTCGTGAATTTCCTCTATGGACCATCCTCTACACCATCACACTCATGGCAGGGAGTGAAACTCCCCATATGTCTCTTCAAAGCTATTTCCAGTATGCGCTGGAATGTATGGAGCCTCGAGTCTTCAACTGGTGTGATGGGGTTCTCAGAAGCATGAAAAAATAGTTGACCAAGTGCAGGAGTGGTGAGCTGAAACAATTTGGATACGGTTCGATTTTGGTGTCCTTATTCTTGGAGAGGGTCCCATATTTACGCCTACAGGTAGAGTGGGGTATACCTAGCCCACAAGATCCAATAATGAATAGGTGGGTCGCCCTCATGGCACACCATGTAACTAGTCCTATCATTAAGTATAATGATGTTTTCTTTGTCTAGTTGAGGACCCAAATTCGTATGGTTGACGACTATGCCTATGCCATTTTAGACTTCTAAGGTGATCCATACTTGGTTCTTCCCGAGGGTTCCTAATGGGGGGGCATATGTAAGAAATACATTTTTCTTTTATGATGTTTTTGTGATTTTTAATATAAAATGTTTTTATGTGTTGTTTATCCGACGACTAATCAAATGCTCTTTTGATGATGCAGACGTGGGACCTTATCAACCTCCAGGTTCATCCCCCATCCAGAGGTGAGGGGAGAGAGATGGCATAGTAGGAGTAGCTATTGCTGACTACAAGATCCTAGAGAAGAATCTAGAGGGGCTCACGATGAACATCCTGGATGCCTCTATCGATGATATCCTGAGGCATTATCAGTGCCATACAGTGGGCATGTCTTCTTCCATTGGTTGACTTCTCTGTAAATTAGCACAGGCAGCCACATGTTATAGTGAGAAACATCCTTGATGCTCTATTTGTATATGAAGTCATGTGCTTCACATTTTTGATATTTTGGTCTTTGGACAAAAACACTTTTTGTAACACTTTTAACGTTATATATATATGAGGCTTCTACCAGCTTACTTGTTGTATATACAAAGTGTGATTGGATTTTATAAATGTCTCAAATGTATGTATAACACATAATTAGACAAAGCATATGTTAATGTATTTAGACATCTAGGAATGTGTTGATATTCAATATAATCAAAGTGATGCTCCAAGAGGCGAATTCGTAAATATGCCCTTAAAAACATAGGACTTCGAATGGAGTAGACATTACTCAACTGTAGGACTACTAACTGCGAATCGAGTACAATAAGATGATAGATTCCAAGTGAAACAACATTATTCAATAATTCAATGACTGCATTGTATTCTGCAATACTGTTAGTTGCACGACCAAGGAAAACACCATGTAGACTAATCAATTCATCCATAGGTGCATAGGTTTCCCAAGTAGTAGAGGCTAAGTTATGAGTGTTGCAACTAGTGCCATCAGTGAAGCCAATGTAGGGTAGTGAAGACACCGACATCTGGAAACCAAGAACAACACAAGGTAAGTAGTTGAAGGTTGAAACCAAACAACAAAAAAACACACAAGAGTATGATACACTAAAATACAAGCACTCATGGAAAAATGACTTAAGCATAGTACTTCTTTAAGTAAATCCCATTTCTGGGTTCACTCAAAGGGATTCCATCATAATCAACTAGCTCATAAGCTCCCTTCTCCAACACACGTTTGAAAATGTAAGGACCTCGACACATGACCTATAATTTACTGACCCCTAGCAAATAACGATCCTGTTCATAGAGAAGAACTAGATCACCTTCAAAAAAAACACATGGCTTGACATGTTTTTCATATTTGGATTTAAAACATTTCTTCTGGGTTTCAATAACTAAGGTGGCGTCACGACGGGTTTCGTCTAGTTGCATCAAATACAAAATACACTCTTCTTCGGTAGAGGTATTGGGGAGAAGTTCAACGACCAGTTTCAAAGACAGTATTTCACATTCAATTGACAAGATACCTTCAATACCATAAAATAGATGGAAAGGTGTAAATCTTGTGGCGGACTTAACAGATGTTCGATAGGCCCATAATGTTGAGAATAGAATCATGTGCCAGTTTTTCTTATGAATTCCTATCATCCGTCGAAGCATAGTAATGAGAAATTTGTTTATTGCTTCAACCTACCCATTGGCCTGTGGGTAATAGGGGGTTGATTTTTCATGGTGAAGACCTAACTTTTCGATAAGTTCAGACATCATAAAATTACGAAATGACTACCATGATCAGTAAGGACAGCTTGAGGGATACCAAACCAAGTAATGATATGATTGAATATGAACAATGTTGCAGTCTTCCCGGTGTTATCAAATATAGGCATTGCCTCAGCCCATTTAGTGAAATAATCCACAACTACAATGATGTATCCATGTCCCCCGACCAAGTGAGGGTTACATGTCATGAAGTCAATGCCCCATTTGTCAAATGGACCAATAGAAGCTATAGGATGTAAAGGAGTAGGATGAGATCTTATATTGTTATTATAAGTTTGGCAAGCATGGCATTTCTGGACAACAGTAATGCAGTCCTTAAATAAAGAAGGCTATAAATAACCCGCTCGTAAGATCTTTTGGGTAGTGGCATACCCAGAAATATGCCCGCCACATGCTCTAGAGTGACAGTCATTCAAATCTTTCTCATCTTCATCGTAGGTGAGACATCGTTGAAAAATAGAATCAATACCGCAGCGGTAAAGGGTATCATAGAGGATGATGTACTGACGGGCTTGATACCGTATGCGACAATGATCTGTACTAGATAGATCGGGCCATAACATTTGAGTCTGGAGATATATAATAATATCTCCGTACCATACGTCATCATAACTGATCAGAAAAAGGGATTTGTCAGGCAAGGAATCCTTTGCCACATTTTCTGTCTCAGTGGAGGGAAGGTCACATATTAGTTCAGTAAAAACCAAGGATTTATTTGACTTAGCGTGTTCGAACTCCAAGTCAGACTCCTAGAGAATCACTATCCATTTGGAGTACTTCCCCCCTAGAAATTGTCCAGTAAGGATATGTTGCATAGGGTTGCAATAAAAAATAACAGTGGTTTTGCGTAATAAGATATAATGACGAAAATGTTGAACAAATTGAACAACTTCCAAGGCCAGTTTCTCCACGTGTAGGTATTTGGTTTCGATAGTTGTGAGAATCTGACTCAGATAGTATATCACATGTTCATCATGCGAATCATCCTCTTGGACTAATACCATGGAAATGGTAGAGTCCAAAGTAGCTAAGTAGAGGAAGTAATCCAGGATATAGTCAGGGGGAAACAATAATGGTGTACGGGTTAAGGTAAGCTTCAAAGATTCAAAATATTTGTTTGTAGTATCGTCCCATAAAAACTTGTAACCTTTCTTGATTAGTCGAGTGAATCATTTCGTCAGTTCAGTGTAATTAGGTATGAAACGATGCAAAAAAATTTCCTTCCCTTGCAAACTTTGGAGCTGGCGTAGTGTGGAAGGATGAGGTAGATTAAGAATAGCCTCAACCTTCAAGGGGTCTACTCGAATCCCATGTATCGACATGATAAAATAAAGAAGCCGGTCGGAATCCACACAAAAAACACATTTGTGTGGGTTTAAGTGGATACGATAATAACAACAACGTACAAAAGTGGCCCTTAAATGTGTCGGGTGATCTTGGCGACGCATGGAATGCACTGGTAGATCGTTAAGATAGGGTTGCACAATGTGCTTAATATCATGGAAAGCATAAGACATAGCACGCTGAAAAGTCACACCAACATTCTTAAGACCAAAGGGTAATTTTCGGTAGGCAAAGGTTCCCCAAGGGAAGATAAAAGAAGTCTTGTACTGTTGGTCCTCGTGTAAAATATTAATTTGATTATAGCTGGAGAAACCATCCATTAACGAGAAGATTTCACTGTCGGCACAGTCGTCAATGATATGGTCAACGAAAGGGGTTGGGTAATTTTCCTTAGGACAAGCCTTGTTTATGTCCCTATAATCTACACAAATGTGGATGGTACCTTGTTTCTTATTCACCGGAACTAGATTGGATACCCAATCAGTCAAATCCATGGGATAGACAAAGCCATATTTAAGAAGTTTTCAACTTCAATCTTGATAGAAACAGAGTTGCGTGGATGTATTGGGCGAAGTCTCCGCCGAACGGGTTTAACATCTGGGTATGTCTTAATCTCGTGCACAATGATATCAGGACCAATGCTTGGAATCTCTTCGTAACTCCAGGAGAAAACATCGTGGAATTATTGGAAAAGGAATTTCTACACGTGGACCTCATTAGTAGAACATGAGGCCCCGATATGAACATTCTCGACGATGACAGGTTTAATGGATATGTCGAGAGGGATGGTAGGTGAAAATTTACTCAAGTTCCCTTCATACAAGACATCGTGTGTTGACTCAGGAATTGAAGAAATAACAACGGTCGAAGGAGTCGAAATCGATTGGTAGCTCTCTATGGTATCACGTTCTAGGAAGAGAATGGAGCAATGATGCCCATCATCCTAGGGAGTGTCTTCCATAGACATGACTGATATGATCATCTCATTAGTAGGAAACACCATGTGGAATGTATCAGGAGATGAATCAAAGAGAGAAGGAGAGGAGGGGGTTTCCGATTGAATAACTTGGTATGTAGATTCGACCAGACTTAAAGACATATTGTCACCATAACAAAGGTAGTCACCAGGGTTTGGTACTACCCATGGGTCGTATGAATCATGGGTTTCACGAACAGTGGTGGATATCATGGTAATAGAGGAAGCAAAAGGAGGGGAAATATCGGGTGGTGGGATTGGAAATGTACCCATCAAAGTTGAATCTTTCAAAATACCCACACCAACATTCTTGTAACCAGGGGGTGTCTTCAAGATAAAAGGAACGTTGCTAGTATGGGAATCAAAATTAAAGAAGGCCAGTTGGTCAACACTAATGACCTTTCCTTGGTGTGGGAATTGTAACACACAAAAAAGGGTAGACACAACTGCACGTATGTAATCAATCCAATTACGACCAAGTAAAAGGTTATAATCAAGAGGCGCATCAAAGAACTCAACCTCAACATTGATCGATTTACCTTCTAACATAATAGACAATGCGGGAAGAACGCAATAAGGTTTAAAACTTGTACCATTGAAGGTGTTAATTGTATTGTGTGATTCGGTGAGGGAAAGAGAGCCAATGGATTTCTAGCAAGTGACAAACATAACACAAGTCGAGGCTCCTTCATTAATAACAATTCTACATATATTCTTTTTTTCAACAATAACTTGGATCTGAAATGCTAATTGAGGAGGACGCCTTGGACCGTGATCTTCCAAGTCAAAAATTATTAAATTAGTATCTGTGGGATCAATTCCACCAATGGCCTTTAACGGTGCCTTGCATTGAGCAGGGAAACTTTAAAGGATTTCAAGAGCTGACATCGCAGAGGGTTCTTGCACAAGATCTTCCACAATACTATTGTTTTGGGCAACACGCGCGTGAGGGTTGAATGCAGACTTTCGAACAATGCCCTTAAGAGGAGGGTGAAGAACTATATCGAGACCCAGTATTTCGAGATGAAGAGGACCATTTGGAGGTGAACTTGGAGGATAAGTTTGAACCAATGAAGGTGGTATATCATCAACTTTCTCTTTTGATAGAGAGTAATCCTTGGCTCGAGTCGTGATTTCAACTTTGTTCTTTTTAGAGTCACCAGTACACATAAGGACATAAGATGAGGTAGAAGTAGAATCTTGGTCATGAATGACCAGTTGGGCTTGCTGCTGAGAAGGGAAAGGTTGTGACAAAATGATAGGTGTAGGAGGTTTCTCGGTTCCTTGGAGGAACTTAGTAACCTCAGCGCGTCTCAGACAATCTTTCGTGTAGTGATCATCATCACAAATTAGGCAGGTGTAATGAGGTTTACATTTCTCTATCTCATAAACATTTTGCATTTTGGATTTATCAGATTGTGGACTATTATTCTTTTCCTCCTTTTTCTTACCCTCCCCCCCCTGCTTTTTTTTTTATTCTTCCCGGTAGGTGTGGATTGAACAGAATTAACCTCAGCGGTCTTATCGACGAAAGGAGTAGGACCAAGAGTATTTTGTGCATTAGAATTATTAGATTTGGGATTGGCGTGACTGGTGTGTGTAGATTCAACTTCAGCATGAAAGGTTATGATCACACCATCAACAAATGAGAAGCTGTTGGAGGTGTTGGGGTAGGGTTTGTGGAAGGAACAGGAGCGTCAGGGATCAAATCGTAAAGTGTCCTCATTTGTGAATAAACGATATCTAAATACTGAGCACGACTAATTGCCTTATCTTCAGTGACAACACCACCCATGGAGACATCATGAGCGATAGGTCCAATGAATGATTTGGTAAACCACTCAGCCAATAGTTGATCAGGAAGAGGAACTTTGATACAATGTCTTATCCTCCTCCATTCATGGATGTGATCAGAAATATGAGTGGACGAGGACTGTTTAAAAGAAATCAGAATTTTGGTTCCTGTCTCGTATCGAATTGGCAACTGGTAATGTGTCAAAAAGGCCATGGCTAGGGTGTTAAAATTGTTGAAGAAATATCGCGGTAAATTGATGTACCATTTTGCTGCTGAACCCGTGAGAGTTCGTTGGAAAAGTCGTAATCTAATGGAGTCATCCATCAAGGAGTTGGATGAACACCACAGATGAAAATTCATAACATGATTATTCGTATCCTCTCCTTCTCGATCATCAAATTTAGGAATGTCGGATGGTAACTTGGTCGGTGTTGGAGCCGCCCTTGTTTTATGTCTATTTTTTACAATTTTCAATTTTTGACACTTGGAATCTAAAGATGTCCTTTTGTTCCCCCCCCCCGAAACTTTGAAAACTCTGCAACCTTGTCGAATAAGCAACGATGCTTTTTCTACCCTTAAAACAAGTCCACTTTTGTAAGAACGTTCGCTCTTCTTGTTTTATTTCAGGATCTCGCAAATCAGATACTTTAATCCTTGAGTTCATACGTCACGAGTCACGAAACGACGAAGTCGTTTTTATTTTTCGCCTGAGGCATTAACTAGAGTAAAATATTTTTAACTCATGATTTGACGTTGTCGGGGTTTCGCACCTCGGCGTTCGTCAAGCCCAAGTTTTTATTTTTTACAGCCCCGAGGGCCGAGAACATGAGGTACTTTTGGGATAACCCTGGTCAAGGATTAAAGGATAAAAGCTAACTATGGTTAAATTGATTCTTGGCGTTTCGCCACTCGGCGCTATTTTTTAGAAAGTTATGGCGTTTAAAACTCCAACTCACGAAGCCGCGACGTAATTATAGCATGATTAATTAAGGGCCTGATCCAAGATTTTCTTAATCCTAATTAGGTCTTAATTATCGCCATCTCGCAGTTTCGTGACTCGGCATACTAGTCTCCCAAATTTTTATCTTCGAAGTTCCGAGTTGCGATACGACGAATAAAAAGATTATGAAATTAATTATGCCTTAAATCACGAATACCTTTAATTAAGCCAAAATCGGTCCTCGCAGTCTCGCGAGTTGAAAACTCAAAATGTTGAAAGGAAATCCACGATGCTGCGAAAAGTGAGAAAATTATTAACGTTGCTAGGTTTGAATATTTTAAATAAAGCAAGATATGTCCCGCGCATCAAGGATTGCATTTTTCCCGAGGTAGATACTTGCTCTTCATACCCCGACTGCCTGTCAAACCGCCAAACATTTATGACATTAATGAAGAATTAGGGTGAATCCACGAATAAATAAGATCGGATTTTACGCAATAAATTTGTTTCTAATTGCGATTTGACAAACTTATTTCAAAGAGTACAAAATTTTCAAATATATACAGAAGTCTCATTTTATTATAATGAAAACGTTTTTCATAAGCACGCAGAGCTCGTCATTTTTTGAGTTAACTATTTTCTGCATGTATACACAGTTTTATCAAAGGAGAGCGAAAACACAAGTTTCAGCCATGGCTCCACGGAAAGCAGCAAAGGAGAATATAGAGGATGCCAGACAAGTCTTGGATAATGTCTCCAACACTTCGCCCCAGAGTGTTGATTCAGTCCCTAGCTGGTCGTTTGTTTAAGATATTCTACAAATTGAGTTGGTGAATTATTTAGATTTCGACGACAATGAAAAGGATGATTTGAACACTAAATACAAGATTGTCGTTCAATCTGGAATGCACAAGGTGGAAACCAGACCACGGTTGCTCCCCTGTTATGATATGATTCGATGGGCGTTGGATCACATAGACTTACCCACCAGAACTATCATAAACGACCAGCGGCTCACGGTCGAGACTTTTAGACCGGAGCACATCCAAACCATGTATAATCTCCCGACAACATCTGAATACACGTATGATGTTGAATTACTGGAGAGATTCAAACAGAAAGAGTGCACTGAATATGACAAAACCATGCCCGATTTGATTAAAGATTGGGTTTCGCGCGCCGTGAAGTTCAAAGCTAATGACCAGGGCGTATATTCTATCTCTTCTTTGGAGCCACAGTATAAATATGTGGCCATGATGACATGTCGGCTTTTTGGGAGAGAAGACACCTCGCATTTCTACATCGCGTGGGTGCCTCTCATATTTCGGGTTGCAGAAGGTTTCTCGTTCAATTGGGAAAAGATGCTCTCAGACAGTCTGGCCAACAAGGTCACAGAGTATCGGGAGCAAAAGGCAAGCAGGAGACCATCCTCATTTTTCATGTTTGCATATATCATGGACACGGTATGTTCCATGACACCATTCCCTTTGATGAGTTGGGCTTGGAATCCAGCCTAAGAAAAAACTGTACATGAGTATCACGACAAGCTGTGGGAGAATAAAGCGGACAAATTTATTTTCGAAATTTTCAATTGGGTGATGGTGCCCCTGCACATCGCCATTTTTGTTCATTCGCCACCTCGTATCTCAAACAGCATTGCTGCAAATTTGAGTCGTATAGAAGACTGGTACGTAGAAGCAGAGTTCTCCTATTTCAGAGTTTTCAGAGCTGCTATTCCCCCGCTTGCACTACCACTGTTCATCCCTGACAAGCTGGCTTGTCGCGAGATCGCCCGACAAGCAATGATTGGCGGGGTGAGTAAAGAGCTCAAAGCATCTTCGAAGAAGGTATGGGCGTTTTTCCCTGTTCGGATAAATTCTTATTCTTTATTGGATTTCGGGCATGCTAAAGTTGAGGCTGCAGCCCTGGAAGACCTGAGTTTGATCTCCATTGAATATAAAAAACATGATCCTCAGAAAATTGTAAGTAACCATTTAGCTAATTGTGGGCTGAAGAGGTTTGAACATGAGTTTTCACCCTCGTATGACATTTTCCAAGGGGCGAGATCTTATGGGGAAGTGCTAGTTCGAATCCGATCTTTAGCACCTGAAGACATGGCCTCTGTATTAAAATTTCAGGAAAACAGATGAAAGTGTCTTCCTGCTGTATTGCGAGGAGGGAGCCCGGGCACTTCTGAGACAGAATCGAAGGATGATGAAAGCCCCAAAGAAAAAACTTCTGGTTCATGAAAAATCCATAACAAGGGGGATCAAACGAATAAGCCCGAAGTAGAGACACAGAATCCGGACCCGTCAGAAACCCAGAATCCGGAAACTGAGACAAAGACCTCTGAACCTCTGACGAAGCAGGACTCGGTCGTCACACCAGGAAAGGCAGTGAGACAGATCGGGGAACCCATCACTTCTGTCACCCCCTTGCAGTCGACGCGAGGAAATATAGAAGAAGGATGGATTTTCAATGAGGAGTTGAGGCCTATCAGAGCAGAAGAACTTCCTCCAAATGAGTTCTTCTTTGACAAAAAGAGAAAAGCGGTGGTGAAAAGAGAGTTCTACCAGGACGAAGGATCAACTGCTAAAAAATTCAAAGTTATGACCAATGGAAAGAAAAAAAAGAATGAGGAATTTGCCACAGAGATCATAGGAACGCTAGGAGCATATGCATCGACGAATCAATTCTCGGTCGAGATGTTAAAAAATCAGCTCAAAAGAAAGAATCGCCTGATCAAGACTCTCGAAGCCAGAGTAGTTTCGGCCACAGAAAGCGCTAAAGGTCAGGTGAGTGGGGAAATAGGACTGGCCCGACTAGCTGATAAAAAGAAAATAGAAGTGCTCAAAGCTAAATTGGAACAAGCGCATTCAATGATCCGAGACGGTCGGGTCCAGGCTGGTCAGCAGAGGACGATGATTGCAGAGCTACAGGCTCAGGTGGAGATCGCTGAAAGTAGGGTGATCGATGTCGAGGGGTTTAAATCCCGAGCAACCTAGATTCAGAGCAAGATCTCTTCTGCTCAGCAGAGTTTGCTCGCCAAAGTAGGAGCAATCCGAGAGGATTGTCTGTTGATGCATCGGGTTTCTGAGAACCTGACTGACAGAGAAAGAGATTAAGGAGTGACTCGGGTGACCTTCCAAGAGGTGGTAATAGCTACGAATGACAGAGTTTCGGCAGGTTCCTCCGGATTCACTCTCCCAAAACAAACTAGAGGTAACATTTTGTTGAAGGATTGGGAGCATAACATTACCCTGGGCAAGGAACAAGCTCAAAAAGTGACCAATTCATTAGAATAAGCCTTCAATTCTATAGAGGGCGAACTGTTAGGTATGGACACTCGAGGCGATGCCGAAACTTTAATACAAATGAATGTAGAACAAATCTCACTCGATCTTAAAGAGAAAGAGGAGAGAGATTTGGCATATATATCTCAGATAGACAGGGTGAACATGGCCCGAGTTGAGGAGCATTTGATCCAACCCAGCGCGCAAATAAGTTCCCTCGACATCATCGATGCACAAATGGGGGACAAGCTACAACAGTTAGCCTGAGAATGCTACTTCTCCGTGGCCAGCTGTCAAGCTGAACCTTCGCAACTTGTATCTAAATTTGTGGATAGATGTATTGCCTACACCGAATCTACGCGAAGATGAGCACTTGGCACCAAGTGGATATAGAGTAAGAGAAAGGGAGCGATTGCGCTCCTCCCAGTGTAACCGAATTTGTGTAACTGTTGAGAGACTAACTGATTTGTAAGGTTGTATAAATATATCACATAAAGAGAAAGAAGGGGCTGGACCTTTTTGGTGTCGATTGTAATAGAGTTTTTGCATTTGAAGAAGTTAATATAAGCATTTGGAGATTCTCGATTCTATCCAGACTATGTTACAAGTTTGTTTCTTTGTATTTCATGTTTCATTTCATTCCATTTGTTCATAATTGATGTGCTTTGTTATACTTTAGTACGACCACTACTATAACAAAAGAATTCTGGTTTTCTGTATTTGTTTATTGTCTTTCCTCTGCACCAGCTATCAGCAGGTGTAAGACCAATTTGCACTTTTAGAATTCTACGTTTATTCTTTGCTATGTCAGTTATTTTCTTACTAATTTCCTCCTCTGTTTATATGTGAGTTTTCTCTTTGACAGGAATCTTGCATTATATGAAGCTAAATGTTTCTCTTTCACATCACACCTTTATATTAAAATATATCACATTTACGGGAAAGAGCCTTCAAATTTTCATCTTTATTTTATTCCAAAAAATGTAAAATTCTCTTTATTTCGACCAAATCAAGACAGCATTTTAATCTATTTTTAAATCCTTTCCTAATCTTACTGTTCCTCCATGACTGTCCTTACAGTGACACAGCCTAATATCGAACCTGGACTATCCAACCAAACACATATCGCCTTAAATATTTTTGACATAATCCTTAAAACGGCTAATAACCGAGACAAACTTGAGCGTTCATGGGCAGCCATTGAACAAGATATAACTACTCAGGAACAGTTGGAAGCTAGACGACGAGAACGTAGAAATATGCCCTAGTTTCCTATACCGAAGGTTGACATTTTTCCCTTACCCATCTTTCACCTACTTTCAGATGCCTTGACACTGTACGTTTAAGCCTTAGTACAGACTCAGAAACAACATCTTTCTGGCGTCGTTGCCGGGGAGCGAAGTTACGAAATATTTTCCCTGGGAAAACGACAATTATTTCGTTGAAAGTGCTACTCCTTGATAGTGAACATTGAGTACACACATTTTTAAGGCTTTTTCAATCTTTCACTTGGCGACTCCACTAAAACATAAACTAGCTTCTGGTAGAAAGAGTACCAGACAAAACCCAGATGGCAGGCTGATTACGCCTGTTACTGATCCCGAAAAACTTAAAAAAAAAAAAACCAACTTTCCAAGGCTAAGTGCCATTCAGGACCTTCTACTTCACGCAGTCCTCTGTTTGATACTAAATATCTGACGTCAAACTGCTCTGAAGTTAGAAGTGATATTCTTTCGACTTTCCCATCCATACATAGGGAAAAAGGTCCTTTAGAAAGTTCGTTAACAGTTGACATACCATATTTTCTTCGACTGAATTTCCCGGTCTCGCCTGATACCAAGAAGGGTGTTACACCCTCTTTTTCTACAACCAAATCAATGGCAGCCACCGGAGGAGGTGGTGGAGGCGCCCCTAGAGGAGGAGGTGGAGGTCAAGGGAATGTCC
>ML789975.1:123378-186759 GCA_009831015.1 Picea engelmannii | reverse complement strand
AGATTACTTGAAAGATTTCCTCATCTTCTCGTTTGCTTCTGAACATACTATCGCCGCGGTGCTCCTACAAAAGGATGACGAAGGTTTTGAATGACCGATCACATTTTTTAGCAAGAGCCTTAGAGACACTGAATTAAAGTACGACATAATAGAAAAATAGGCATACGCAATGGTGAAAGCGCTAAAAGCATTCAGAACCTATGTACTGCATTAAAAAATTATCGCGTACGTGCCAACCAGTGCTGTGAAAGATATATTGGTACAGCCAGATAGTGACGGAAAATAAGGGCGCTGGCTCACTAAAATACAAGAATTCGATCTGGAAATCAAGCCAACTAAATTGATAAAGGGGCAGGGTCTAGCCAAACTCTTGACCGAGTCGAATCTTAGAGCTCTTGAAATTAATTGCCTCCAAGGGGAAGACGAAGATGCACACCTGCATGAGCCGGATGACCAAACAGTTTTAAGCAAGGTTGAAGAAAAGTTCATGTCGTCAAGCTGGTCTAAAGACATAGTGTTCTACTTGTTAAACCTAAAATGTCCAGATGGGCTATCACCAGCCAAATGCAGAACTTTAAAACTCCATGCTGTAAAATATTACATCGTCGAAAATCAGCTATACTGGAAGGATCCTCTCGGGTTCCTACTAGTCTGTTTAGTTGAGTCGAAAACTCCATGGGTTATAGAAGAATTTCATGAAGGAGTCTGTGGAGGAAACCATGCGTGGAGAGCCACAACTTACAAGATTTTGAGGGCCTGATATTATTGGCCGAAACTATTTTTGGACGTTAATGCCAAAGTGCATGCCTGCAACCCGTGTTAGATATTCGCTGGTAAATAGAAACTCCCTGCACTACCACTCGTTCTGGTCAAAACTAAAGCCCCATTTCAACAATGGGGACTAGATTTCATAGGGGAAATTAATCCCCATTCCAGTGCTTAGCATAAGTGGATCTTAACAACCACGGATTATTTTACAAAGTGGGTGGAAGCCATTTCAACCAAAAGGGCAACAGACTCGGTGGTGATCGACTTCTTGGAAGATAATATCCTGTCAAGATTTGGGTGACCCCGAAAGATTGTTACCGACAATGCCCAGGCCTTCAAGTCCATGGCTATGATCAAATTCTGTCAGAAGTACAATATCGTTCTCAACCATTCCACTTCTTATTACCCTCAAGGGAACAGATTGGCCGAATCATCAAACAAGAGCCTGGTAAACATAATCAAGAAAGTACTGGATGAAAATAAAAGGTCCTGGCATGTGCACTTGAAGTACACATTGTGGGAAAACCGCATCAGCACTAAAAGGGCTATCGACATTTCGCCGTTTCAAATGGTCTATGGGACAGAGGCGGTTCTACCTATAAACTTAGCGTTTCCAGTAATGAAGTTATGGTAGGACCAGAATGAAGAACCCAATCATGTAACCAGGAGAATTAACCAGCTAATCGAGGTTCAACAACATAGATTGGAGGTTGAGGAGAAAATGCAGAAGTACCAAGATGATATGAAAGCATTGTTCGACCTCAAGGCAAAAGACAGAGAATTCCTCCCAGGTGACTTAGTATTAAGATGGGATGCGAGAAGGGAAGAAGCCGCCAAGCATGGCAACTTTGACCACCTTTGGTATGGACCATTCAGGGTCTCGGCTCCAGAAGGGAAAAATTCTTTTCTTCTGTAAAATATAGACGAAGAAGTCCTAAGTGCCCCTGTCAATGGGCGCTATCTGAAACATTATATGACATAGCAGTTGTATATATATATATATATATATATATATATATATATATATAAAAGGAGAAAAAAGTTGTAAATAAATAAATTTCATGTTTTGTGCATACGAATATTTTCATTTGAACATTTACTTTTAATTTTCAGTTTTTTGTTCCTAAAATATTGACACATTTCTAATAATATTAGTATTTGCTTTTTACAGGGTTCCAGCTACAAACGAAATTAGCAGGAAAGATAATTTCCAGGTCGGTGTCAGAAATAGAGCGGCATAAAACAGGTGATACCTAAAAGTAGTTTCATAATGCACCAATAAAGTGAAAAGAAAAGATAAAGGTGAGCTTTCAAAATACACATGTTATAAAAGACTGTTTTAAGTAAACCAAGGTAACGTTTTTTAAATTGCAGTGTCGGATGAAATGTTAGATAGCAGGATTATTAATGGTTTGATAATATGCGAGTTGAAGTGAGTTGAATTAATACATTAAATCTAACAACGGTCAGTCAAAATAACTGTCTCCAAAGATATCTATAAAATCCAGTCTCGAACTGTTTTGACCTTTTGTGTTTTCAGTCACTAAATCGCTACCTTATATCCTGTCCATCTTTGGGTCTAAATTTAGCAAATCATCATCTTTTCGAGTCATTGTGAAGGGATATAAGTTTTTCGTTTTAAACCTAGGGGTTTCGAAACAGATCTTGATAGGGAAGCTGGTCTTCACAACTACTTGATCTCCTGCTAAACGAAGGAACGCTTAGAGCGATCTTAACTTTCCTAGGTTTTTCAATAGTGCCGGAAGAATCTAAGCTTGCTCAAACGGGATATCCCTTAAAAAAAAATTAATTTCCTTTTTTCCCTAAGAACGAAGGTGTTGTGAAGGTCAAGGGAATCTTGATACCAAGTAATTTAAATGAGTTGACAGACCTCTGATGCAAAATATTACACAGATATCAGCCCTGATACAAACTGATTGCCCCCATCTTCGTGCCCAAAAAATAAATTATAAGACAGGTGGTGAAAGGAAATTCAGAAAACGGTTGCCCCCACCTAGTCCAGGAAGACGATGAAAGGAAATTCAGAAATGATTGCCCTCGTCTCAGCATTTAAATGCATAAATATTTTTTGAAGTGGTGAAAGGAAATTCAGTGAAAGGGGCCAGGCAACTTCACCGGGGTACTGAACAGGCTCGCTGGCAGTGAAGCAATGTCTGATATATCTGTAAGGCTATTATACATGAACATCACTCTACTCTGGTAACCAATGCTTTCTAAAAACCTGATCAACATCCCAAATTCAGGCGGGACTTCCCAATTTAAAATATATAATCTCATTCTTTTGATGCAGGCCGAGAGACTCAAGATCTGTTGAATCTCCTAGGGTCATTTCGACTGTCTTGAAACATACCCAAGGTTAGTAGTGGGAAAGGGAAAATTGTGAAAGAGACTACAACCATGTTTGGAAAGAGTATCTGATTTTGAAAAAAACTTCTCGAGGTAAAAAACGAAGCCTTTTTCCCCTTCGATCCTTTTCTTTAAATTTTTTCTGCATGTCTGAGCTTCTGACTCCATTTACCCAATATTGGCATGTGGTCTACTGTTATTCCTGCCTCATAGGAAGGTGGGATCCCTAGTTGGAGCCTATGTTGGAGTCGCCCTTGTTTTATGTCTATTTTTTACAATTTTCAATTTTTGACACTTGGAATCTAAAGATGTCCTTTTGTTCCCCCCCCCCGAAACATTGAAAACTCTGCAAACTTGTCGAATAAGCAACGATTATTTTTCTACCCTTAAAATGAGTCCACTTTTGTAAGAATGTTCTCTCTTCTTGTTTTATTTCTGGATCTCGTAAATTGGATACTTTAATTCTTGAGTTCATACATCACGAGTCATGAAACGGCGAAGTCGTTTTTATTTTTCGCCCGAGGCATTAACTAGGGTAAAATATTTTTAACTCATGATTTGATGTTGTCGGGGTTTCGCACCTCGGCATTCGTCAAGCCCAAGTTTTTATTTTTTATAGCCCCGAGGGCTGAGAACACGAGGTACTTTTGGGATAACCCTGGTCAAGGATTAAAGGCTAAAAGGTAACCATGGTTAAATTGATTCTCGGCGTTTCTCCACTCGGCGCTATCTTTTCGAAAGTTATGGTGTTTAAAACTCCAACTCACGAAGCCGCGACGTAATTATAGAATGATTAATTAAGCGCCTAATCCAATATTTTCTTAATCCTAATTAGGTCTTAATTATCGCCATCTCGCAGTTTCGTGACTCGACATACTAGTCTCCCAAATTTTTATCTTCGAAGTTCCGAGTCGCGATATGGCGAATAAAAAGATTATGAAATTAATTAAGCCTTAAATCACGATTACCTTTAATTAAGCCAAAATCGGTCCTCATAGTCTCGCGAGTTGAAAACTCAAATTGTTGAAAGGAAATCCACGATGCTGCGAAAAGTGAGAAAATTATTAACGTTGCTAGGTTTGAATATTTTAAATAAAGCAAGATATGTCTCGTGCATCGAGGATTGCATTTTTCCCAAGGTATCCACTTGCTCTTCATACCCCGACTGCCTGTCAAACCGCCAAACATTTATGACATTAATGAAGAATTAGGGTGAATCCACGAATAAATAAGATCGGATTTTACGCAATAAATTTGTTTCTAATTGTGATTTGACAAACTTATTTCGAAGAGTACAAAATTTTCAAATATATACAGAAGTCTCATTTTATTACAATGAAATTTTTTTTCATAAGCACGCAGAGCTCGTCATTTTCTGAGTTAACTATTTTTTGCATGTATACACAGTTTTATCAAAGGAGAGCGAAAACGCAAGTTTCAGCCATGGCTCCACGGAAAGCAGCAAAGGAGAATATAGAGGATGCCGGACAAGGCTCGGATAATGTCTCCGACACTTCACCCTAGAGTGTTGATTCAGTCCCTAGCTGGTTGTTTGTTTCAGATATTCTACAAACTGAGTTGGTGAATTATTCAGATTTCGACGACAATGAAAATGACGATTTGAACACTAAATACAATATTGTCGTTCAATCTGGAATGCACAACGTGGAAACCAGACCATGGTTACTCCCCTATTATGATATGATCCAATGGGCATTGGATCACATAGACTTACCCACCAGAACTATCATAAATGACCAGCGGGTCACGGTTGGGACTTTTAGACCGGAGCACATCCAAACCATGTATAAGCTCCCGACAACATCTGAATACACGTATGATGTTGAATTCCTGGAGATATTCAAACATAAAGAGTGCACTGAATATGACAAAACCATGCCCGGTTTGATTAAAGATTGGGTTTCGTGCGCCGTGAAGTTCAGAGCTAATGACCAGGGCGTATATTCTATCTCTTCTTTGGAGCCACAGTATAAATATGTGGCCATGATGACATGTCGAATTTTTGGGAGAGAAGACACCTCACATTTCTACATCACATGGGTGCCTCTCATATTTTGGGTTGCATAAGGTTGCTTGTTCAATTGGGAAAAGATGCTCTCAGACAGTCTGGCCAACAGGGTCACAGAGTATCGGGAGCAAAAGGCAAGCGGGAGACCATCCTCATTTTTCATGTCTGCGTATATCATGGATGCGGTATGTTCCATGACACCATTCCCTTTGATGAGTTGGGCTTGGAATCCAGCCCAAGAAAAAATTGTACATGAGTATCACGACAAGCTGTGGGAGAATAAGGAAGACAAATTTATTTACGAAATTTTCAATTGGGTGATGGTGCCCCTGCACATCGCCATTTTTGGTCATTCACCACCTCGTATCTCAGACAACATTGCTGTAAATCTGAGTGGTATAGCAGACTAGTACGTAGAAGCAGAGTTATCCTATTTCAGAGTTTCCAGAGTTGTTGTTCCCCCGCTTGCACTACCACTGTTCATCCCTGACAAGCTGGCTTGTCGCGAGATCACCCGACAAACAGTGATTGGTGGGGTGAGTAAAGAGCTCAAAGCATCTTCGAAGAAGGTATGGCTATTTTTCCCTGTTCGGCTAAATTCTTATTCTTTATTGTATTTCGGGCATGCTAAAGCTGAGGCTGCAGCCCTGGAAGACCTGAGTTTGGTCTCCATTGAATATAAAAAACATGATCCTCAGAAAATTGTAAATAACCATTTAGATAATTGTGGGCTGAAGAGGTTTGAACACGAGTTTTCACCCTCGGATGACATTTTCCGAGGGGCGAGATCTTATGCGGAAGTGCTAGTTCGGATACAATCTTTAGCACCCGAAGACATGGCCTCTGTATTAAAATTTCAGGAAAACAGATGAAAGTGTCTTCTTGTTGTATTGCGAGGAGGGATCCCGGGCGCTTCTGAGACAGAACCGAAGGATGATGAAAGCTCCAAAGAAACAACTTCTGGTTCAGGAAAAATCCATAACAAGGGGGATCAAACGAATAAGCCCGAAGCAGAGACACATAATCTGGACCCGTCAGAAACCCAGAATCCGGAAACTGAGACAAAGACCTTTGAACCTCCGATGAAGAAGGACTCGGTCATCACACCAGGAAAGGCAGTGAGATAGATCGGGGAACCCATCACTTCTGTCACCCCCTTGCAGTCAATGCGAGGAAATATAGAAGAAGGATGGATTTTCAATGAGGAGCTGAGGCCTATCAGAGCAGAAGAACTTCCTCCAAACGAGTTCTTCTTTGACAAAAAGAGAAAAGCGGTGGTGAAAAGAGAGTTCTACTAGGACGAAGGATCAACTGCTAAAAAATTCAAAGTTATGACTGATGGAATTAACAAAAAGATTGAGGAATTCGCCACGGAGATCGCAGGAACGCTAGGAGCGTATGCATCGGCGAATCAATTCTCGGTCGGGATGTTAAAAAATCAGCTCAAAAGAAAGAATCACCTGATCAAGGCTCTCGAAGCCAGAGTAGTTTCGGCCACAAAAAGCGCTAAAGGTCAGGTGAGTGGGGAAATAGAACTGGCCCGACTAGCTGATAAAAAGGAAATAGAAGTGCTCAAAGCCAAATTGAAACAAGCGCATTCAGTGATCCGAGACGGTCGGGTGCAGGCTGGTCAACAAAGGACTATGATTTCAGAGCTACAGGCTCAGGTGGAGATCGCTGAAAGTAGGGTGATCGATGTCGAGGGGTTTAAATCCCGAGCGACCTAGATTCAGAGCAAGATCTCTTCTGCTCAGCAGAGTTTGCTCGCCAAAGTAGGAACAATCTGAGAGGATTGTCTGTTGATGCATTGGGTTTTCGAGAACCTGACTGACAGAGAAAGAGATGCAGGAGCGGCTCGGGTCGCCTTCCAAGAGGCGGTAATAGCTACGAATGACAGAGTTTCGGCAGGTTCCCCCGGACTCACTCTCCCAGAACAAACTAGAGGTAACATTTTGTTGAAGGATTGGGAGCATAACATTACCCTGGGCAAGGAACAAGCCCAAAAAGTGACCAATTCATTAGAAGAAGCCTTCAATTCTATAGAGGGCGAGTTGTTAGGTATGGACACTGGAGGCGATGCCAAAAATTTAATACAAATGAATGTAGAAAATATCTCACTTGATTTGAAAGAGAAAGAGGAGAGAGATTTGGTAGATATCTCTCAGATAGACAGGGTGAACATGGCCCGAGTTGAGGAGCATTTGATCCAACCCAGCGCACAAATAAGTGCCCTCGACATTGTCGATTCACAAATGGGGGACAAGCTACAGCAGTTAGCCCGAGAATGGTACTTCGCCGAGGCCAGCTGTCAAGCTGAACCTTCGCAACTCGTATCTAAATTTGTGGACAGATGTATTGCCTACACCGAATCTACGCGAAGATGAGCACTTGGCACCAAGTGGAGATAGAGTAAGAGAAAGGGAGCGATTGCGCTCCTCCCAGTGTAACCGAATTTGTGTAACTGTTAAGAGCCTAACTGATTTGTAAGGTTGTATAAATATATCACATAAAGAGAAAGAAGGGGCTGGACCTTTTTGGTGTCGATTGTAATAGAGTTTTTTCATTTGAAAATGTTAATATAAGCATTTGGAGATTCTCGATTCCGTTTAGACTGTGTTACAAGTTTGTTTCTTTGTATTTCATGTTTCATTTCATTCCATTTGTTCATAATTGATGTGCTTTGTTATACTTTAGTACGACCACTACTATAACAAAAGAATTCTGGTTTTCTGTATTTGTTTATTGTCTTTTCTCTGCACCAGCTATCAGCGGGTGTAAGACCAATTTGCACTTTCAGAATTCTACGTTTATTCTTTTCTATGTCAGTTATTTTGTTACTAATTTCCTCCTTTGTTTATATGTGAGTTTTCTCTTTGACAGGAATCTTGTGTTATATGTAGCTAAATGTTTCTCTTTCACATCACACCTTTATATTAAAATATATCACAGTTACGGGAAATAGCCTTCAAATTTGCATCTTTATTTTATTCCAAAAAACGTAAAATTCTCTTTATTTCGACCAAATCAAGACATCATTTTAATCTCTTTTTAAATCCTTTCCTAATCTTACTGTTCCTCCATGACTGTCCTTGCAGCGACACAGCCTAATATCGAACCTGGACTATCCAACCAAACAGATATCGCCTTAAATTTTTTTGACATAATCCTTAAAACTGCTAATAACCGGGACGAACTTGAGCATTCATGGGCAGCCATTGAACAAGATATAACTACTCAGGAACAGTTGGAAGCTAGATGACGAGAACGTAGAAATCTGCCCTAGTTTCCTATACCGAAGGTTGACATTTTTCCCTTACCCATCTTTCACCTACTTTCGGATGCCTTGACACTGTATGTTTAAGCCTTAGTACAGACTCAGGAACAACATATTTTTGGTGCCATTGTCGGGGAGTGAAGTTATGAAATCTTTTCCCTGGGAAAACGAAAATTATTTCGTTGAAAGTTCTACTCCTTGATAGTGAACATTGAGTACACACATTTTTAAGGCTTTTTCAATCTTTCACTTGGCGACTCCACTAAAATATAAACTGGCTTCTGGTAAAAAGAGTACCAGACAGAACCCAGATGGAAAGCTGATTACGCCTGTTACTGATCCCAAAAAACTTTTAAAAACAAAAAACCAACTTTCCAAGGCTAAGTGCCATTCAGAACCTTCTACTTCATGCAGTCCTCTATTTGATACTAAAGATCTGACATCAAACTACTCTGAAGTTAGAAGTGAGATTCTTTCGACTTTCCCATCCATACATAGGGAAAAAGGTCCTTTAGAAAGTTCGTTAAGAGTTGACATACCATATTTTCTTCGACTGAATTTCCCGGTCTCGCCTGATACCAAGAAGGGTGTTACACCCTCTTTTTCTACACCCAAATCGATGGCAGCTGCTGGAGGAGGTGGTGGAGGCGCCCTTGGAGGAGGAGGTGGAGGTCAAGGGAATGTCCCTCCTCCCAGAGTATTCGCAAAAGTAGCAGCGAGATACGCTCCCCTGGTTTTGCCCGTCCCCCTCCATGATCTGCCTGAAAATTACATCAAAAATATTCCTAAGTTCACTGGGGAGGGAGATCTAACCGCATCCGAGCATATAAATTTCTTTGACCAATTCGCAGACATCTGTGGTATTGAGCACGAAGATGTCTATTCAATACTCCTTGTCCAGACCTTTGAAGGACCGGTCCGAACTTGGTTTCGGAGCCTACCCGCAGCCTCTATCCTATCATATGACGCTTTGGAAGATACTTTCCTAAGACAATGGGGAGAGAGAAAAGATCACTTATATTATCTTACCAAGTTTGGGTCCTTAAAGAAAAATAATTCAGAAACAGTTATGGAATTTATTCTGAGATTCAACAAACTGTATAATAAGATTCCAGCCGCAGTTAAACCCTCTGAACCCTCAGCCAAAGTAACCTTCGCGGGAGCTTTCGAGCCGGATTTCACCCTACTTCTGCGAGAGAGAAGAGGAGCCACCCTGAATAGAATGCAAGACGATGCTGTCGAAATCGAATCAAATATGATGACTTCGAGAAAATTAAAAGCCAAAGTAGAAACAGTCAACCGTGAGAATAGACGCTATAGGGAACCAGCGGGTCCTTTGGGCTCAAATAGATACACTGATGACAGAGTAGATGATATGGCCTGAGTAATTAAAGAATTTTCCAACAAAATTTCTAGGATGGAGTTAGACCAATTTAAGGTTGATTCTTCAAACAAAAAAGATTTCAGGAGAAACCCAAATCCCCAAAATCAACAGAAACAAATTAAGAACGAAGATCAAAAAATACAAGCGCCATTAAAGAATGAAAATTTAATAGGCGCAAATGACTTCCAAGACTTCGGAGATTGGGAAGATGAAGTCGCGAATTTCGGTGATGACTGTTCCCAGCCGTATCTCACTCGTGAAGATTATGAAAAATCTTTGAACCCCCCACAACCGTCTAATGAAGATGAATAAGGTGATCACACTGATCCCTGTATATCTCAACCAGAAACAGAGATGATAATGGCCGAGTTTCAACCAAATTACAACCTAAGATCAAAAAATAAACCCACCTCAATGGATCAACCTAAGAGAATCCTTCAAAGGGGTCAAGCTCATGAACCTCCTTCGGAAGATACCTTGTTACCCAGCAACAAAACCAAGGTAGCAAAAACTCAAGGGTCTGAGGTGAAAAAAGTTGAAACTCAAACACAAGAAGCCGAACCAGTGGATAAAGTTACATCTTCAACTAAGAGCACAAGTGATAAGGCGATCCAGACAAGTAAGTCGGAAAGAAAAAAATTGGAAGTCTCAACCAAAGAAACGGAAAAGGTAAACACATCTTTCAGTCTTGAAAATGAGTTAAACAAGATTAAAATACCGATTCCTTTGGTAGAATTAGCAAAAAATCCCACTTATTGGAAACAAATTGCCAAAGCGATGGGTGTCTGCGAGCTAGAAAGTCAGTCTGATGTTATCAACCTGGAAGATGACAGACCTAACATCACCTTTGGTCCTCATTTTGAAGGGTCCAAAGAAAACATTGCTCCTTTTTATATCACCCTGAATATACATGATCAGTTGCTACATAATTGTATGTTAGACTCTGGGGCTTCTCATAATGTTATGCCCAAAATTATAATGGAGAAGTTGGGTCTTCATATCACGAGACCTTATGGAAATCTGTATTCTTTCGATTCCAGGAAGGTTAAATGCATGGGGATGATAAAGGATCTGGTAGTTACCCTAGCGCAGGTCCCTGTTAAAAGTATCCTGATGGATGTGGTTATCACCGATATCCCCCCTAAGTACGATATGCTGTTGTCTAGGTCATGGGGGGATAAGTTGGGAGGCTACCTTCAGTTAGACATGTCTTACGCCACAATCCCTGTTTTCGGGGGTCAATTCACTCGTTTATACAGAGAGACAAGATTAGCGTACACGGTCAGTGATCCCCAAAACCCACACAACTTCCCAATTTACATCGCAGACCAAGATCTGGGAAACTGCATTTTGTCTTTTGATGATGGATTGGATGGAGGTCCAGAAGAAATCAATGCAAAGCAAGAAGATTTAAGCCCCTTGACAGAAGAGCTGTGTAACACTGGTATATGGAAGATGTATTTCGATGGTGCTTCGTCTTCCGAGGGAGATGGTGCTGGGGTACTTTTGGTAGCACCTGAAGGTAAGTTCATTGTTCCTTTCTCCTATCATTTGCAATGGGACATAGATTACACTAACAACTTATGTGATTATGAAGCATTGATATTAGGATTAGAAGCTGCCAAGAAATTGAATATAAAAAACTTGGAGGTATACGGTGACGCGGAGTTGATAATAAGACAAGTGAACCGACAGTACCTAGCCAAGCATCCCAGACTAAGAACTTACATAAATTGTGCTTGGGATTTGATGGAAAACTTTTTCTCATCTGTAAAGGTCCATTTTATTCCTCGCACAGAAAATCTACATGCTGACGCATTGGCTAAGGCAGCTTCAACCTTTTCTCCTCCCACGACCGTCAAGCTGAAATATCACATTGAAATCAGATACAAACCGTCTATACCAGACAATATTCGACACTGGTAGGTTTTCGAGGATGACGAACAAATCAAGAAATTTCTTATAGCAGTAGGGGAGTTCTCCGAAACTCATCCAGACCAAGAGAATCAAAATGACCTGGCGTGGATTATGCAAGAAGGGAAGATCCTGAAACTTTCCGAGAAAAAATAGTGGATCATCGTATGTTGGTCCTTAAAAACAACCAAATTCTGAAAGGCTTAATTCCGTTAGAAAGACGTTTCGACCAAAATGATGTACCTGTGAAATCCACTTTGCAGCCCCAACCAGAGGAAGTGGAGGACTGCGATATAGGAACTGAGAAAGAATCCAGGATAGTAAAGATATCTAAGTTCCTCCCCCCCAAAGTAAAAGTCCAGTATACAGACCTACTCAGACAGTACAAAGATGTTTTCGCCTGGTCCTATGAGGAGCTTAGAACGTATGACACTTCATAATCGAGCACAAGATACCTTTGAAGCCCGGGGTCAAGCCGTTTAGGAAAAATCTTAGGAAAATTAACCCCATTTTGTTGTCCGTGATCGAAAAGGAAGTTAAGAAGATTTTAGATGCTAAAATAATCGTACCTCTAAGATACTCGGACTGGTTGGCAAATTTGGTCCCGGTCAGGAAAAAGAACAGAGAAATCAGACTGTGTGTAGATTTCTGAAACTTGAATAAGTCTTCCCTTAAGGATAATTATCCGCTTCCTAAGATGGACCACGTTCTGGAAAAGGTAGTTGGAGAAAATCGAATGTCTATGATAGATGGGTTCTCTGGATATAACCAAATCGCCATGAACGAGCTAGATAGAGAAAAAGCTTCTTTCACCACACCATGGGGTACATTCATGTATGACAAAATGTCGTTTGGTTTGATGAATGAAGGTGCCACATTCCAGCGTGCTATGGACATTGATTTCATGGGAGAAAGAGACAAGTTCGTAGTCATCTACCTTGACGATTTGACAGTTTTCTCTAAAACCGATGAAGAACATTTGGTCCACCTAAAGCAGACTTTCGAAAAATGCCATAGGTATGGTCTGTCCTTGAACCCAAAGAAATCACATTTCTCTATGAGGGAAAGTAAGCTTCTGGGACATATCGTATCTAAAGATGGGATTAGGATTGATCCTAAGAGGATTGAAGAAATAGAAACCATAAATATTCCCAGAAACGTAAAAGAAATTCAATCTTTCTTAGGTACAATAATTTTTTTACGAAGGTTTATCCCAAATTTTGTTGAGATTGTCAAATTGATCACAGGAATGCTGAAGAAAGACAACAGAGTAAATTGGACGACCGAGGCCAAAGCATCGTTCGCGCATATTAAAAAAGATATCAGCGAGGCACTTGTGTTAGCAAGCCCAGATTACTTGAAATATTTCCTCATCTTCTCATTTGCTTCTGAACATACTATCGCCGCAGTGCTCCTGCAAAAGGATGACGAAGGTTTTGAACGGTCGATCGCGGTTTTTAGCAAGATCCTTAGAGACGCTGAATTAAAGTACGACATAATATAAAAACAGGCATACGCAATGGTGAAAGCGCTAAAAGCATTCAGAACCTATGTACTGCATTAAAAAATTATCGCATACGTGCCAACCAGTGCTGTGAAAGATATATTGGTACAGCCAGATAGTGACGGAAAATGAGGGCGTTGGATCGCTAAAATACAAGAATTTGTTCTGGAAGTCCAGCCGACTAAATTGATAAAGGGGCAGGGTCTGGCCAAACTCTTGGCCGAGTCGAATCTTAGAGCTCTTCATATTAATTGCCTCCACGGGTAAGACAGAGATGCACACCTGCATGAGCCGGATGACCAGACAGTTTTAAGCAAGGTCGAAGAAAAGTTCATGTCGTCAAACTAGTATAAAGACATAGTGTTCTACTTGTTAAACCTAAAATGTCCATATGGGCTATCACCAGCCAAATGTAGAACTTTAAAACTCCATGCTGTAAAATATTGCATCGCTGAAAATCAGCTATACTGGAAGGATCCTCTTGGGTTCCTACTAGTCTGTTTAGTTGAGTCGAAAACTCCACGGGTTATAGAAGAATTTCATGAAGGAGTCTGTGGAGGACACCATGCATGGAGAGCCACAACTTACAAGATTTTGAGGGCCGGATATTATTGGCCGAAACTATTTTCGGACGTCAATGCCAAAGTGAGTGCCTGCAACCCGTGTCAAATATTCGCTGGTAAACAGAAACTCCCTGCACTACCACTTGTTCCGGTCAAAATTGAAGCCCCATTTCAACAATGGGGACTAGATTTCATAGGGGAAATTAATCCCCATTCCAGTGCTCAGCATAAGTGGATCTTAACAGCCACAGATTATTTTACAAAGTGGGTGGAAGCCATTCAAACCAAAAGGGCAACAGACTCGGTGGTGATCGACTTCTTGGAAGATAATATCCTGTCAAGATTTGGGTGTCCCCGAAAGATTGTTACCAACAATGCCCAAGCCTTCAAGTCCATGGCTATGATCAACTTCTGTCAGAAGTACAATATCGTTCTCGGCCATTCCACTACTTATTACCCTCAGGGGAACGGATTGGCCAAATCATCAAACAAGAGCCTGGTAAACATAATCAAGAAAGTACTGGATGAAAATAAAATGTCCTGGCATGTGCACTTGAAGTACGCATTGTGGGCAAACCGCATCAGCACTAAAAGGTCTATCGACATTTTTCCGTTTCAAATGGTCTATGGGATAGAGGCGGTTCTACCTATAAACTTAGCGTTGCCAGTAATGAAGTTATGGCAGGACCAGAATGAAGAACCCAATCATGTAACCAGGAGAATTAACCAGCTAATCGAGGTTCAACAACATAGAGTGGAGGTTGAGGAGAAAATGCAGAAGTACCAAGATGATATGAAAGCATTGTTCGACCTCAAGGCAAAAGACAGAGAATTCCTCCCAGGTGACTTAGTATTAAGATGGGATGCGAGAAGGGAAGAAGCCGCCAAGCATGGCAAGTTTGACCACCTTTGGTATGGACCATTCAGGGTCTCGGCTCCATAAGGGAAAAATTCTTTTATTCTGGAAAATATAGACGAAGAAGTCCTAAGTGCCCCTGTCAATGGGTGCTATCTGAAACATTATATGACATAACAGTTGTATATATATATAAAAAAAAAAAAAAAAAAAAGAGAAAAAAGTTGTAAATAAATAAATTTCATGTTTGGTGCATATGAATATTTTCATTTGAACATTTACTATTAATTTTCGTTTTTTTGTTCCTAAAATCTTGACACATTTCTAATAAGATTAGTATTTTATTTTTACAGGGTTCCAGCTACAGACGAAATTAGCAGGAAAGATAATTTCTAGGTCGGTGTCAGAAATAGAGCGGCATAAAGCAGGTGATACCTAAAAGTAGTTTCATAATGCACCAATAAAGTGAAAAGAAAAGATAAAGGTGAGCTTTTGAAATACACAGGTTATAAAAGACTGTTTTAAGTAAACCAAGGTAACGTTTTTTAAATTGCAGTGTCGGCTGAAATGTTAGATAGCAGGATTATTGCTGGTTTGATAATCTGCGAGTTAAAGTGAGTTGAATTAATAAATTAAATCTAACAACAGTCAGTCAGGATAACTGTCTCCAAAGATATCTATAAAATCCAGTCTCGAACTGTTTTGACCTTTTGTGTTTTCAGTCACTAAATCGTTGCCTTATATCCTGTCCATCTTTGGGTCTAAATTTAGCAAATCATCATCTTTTCGAGTCATTGTGAAGGGATATAATTTTTTCATTTTAAACCTAGGGGTTTCGAAATAGATCTTGATAGGGAAGTTGGTCTTCACAACTACTTGATCTCCTGCTAAACGAAGGAAAGCTTAGAGTGATCTTAATTTTCATAGGTTTTTCAACAGTGTCGGAAGAATCTAAGCTTGCTCAAACGGGATATCCCTTAAAAAAAAATTAATTTCCTTTTTTCCCTAAGAACGAAGGTGTTGTGAAGGTCAAGGGAAGCTTGGTACCAAGTAATTTAAATGAGTTGACAGACCTCTGATGCAAAATAGTACACAGATATCAGCCCTGAAACAAATTGATTGCCCCTATCTTCGTGCCCAAAAAATAAATTATAAGACAGGTGGTGAAAGGAAGTTCAGAAAATGATTGCCCCCACCTAGTCCAGGACGACGATGAAAGGAAATTCATAAATGATTGCCCTCGTCTCAGCATTTAAATGCATAAATATTTTCCGAAGTGGTGAAAATGAAATTCAGTGAAAGGGGCCAGGCAACTTCACCGGGGTACTGAACAGGCTCGCTGGCAGTGAAGCAATGTCTGAGATATCTGTAAGGCTATTATACATTAACATCACTCTACTCTGGTAACCAATGCTTTCTAAAAACCTGATGTTATCCCAAATTCAGGCGGGACTTCCCAATTTAAAATATATAATCTCATTCTTTTGATGCAGGCTGAGAGACTCAAGATCTGTTGAAACTCCTAGGGTCGTTTCGATTGTCTTGAAACATACCCAAGGTTAGTAGTGGGAAAGGGAAAATTGTGAAAGAGACTACAACCATGTTTGGAAAGAGTATCTGATTTTGAAAAAAACTTCTCGAGGTAAAAAACGAAGCCTTTTTCCCCTTTAATCCTTTTCTTTAAATTTTTTTTGCATGTCTGAGCTTCTGACTCCATTTACCCAATATTGGCACGTGGTATACTGTTATTCCCGCCTCACAGGAAGGCGGGATCCCTAGTTGGATCCTATGTTGGAGCCGCCCTTGTTTTATGTCTATTTTTTACAATTTTCAATTTTTGACACTTGGAATCTAAAGATGTCCTTTTGTTNCCCCGAAACTTTGAAAAATCTGCAACCTTGTCGAATAAGCAACAATGCTTTTTCTACCCTTAAAACGAGTCCACTTTTGTAAGAACGTTCGCTCTTCTTGTTTTATTTCGGGATCTCGCAAATCAGATACTTTAATCCTTGAGTTCATACATCACGAGTCACGAAACGGCGAAGTCGTTTTTATTTTTCGCCCGAGGCATTAACTAGCGTAAAATATTTTTAACTCATGATTTGACATTGTCAGGGTTTCGCACCTCGGCGTTTGTCAAGCCCAAGTTTTTATTTTTTGTAGCCCCGAGGGCCGAGAACACGAGGTACTTTTGGGATAACCCTGGTCAAGGATTAAAGGCTAAAAGCTAACCATGGTTAAATTGATTCTCGGCGTTTTGCCACTTGGCACTATCTTTTTGAAAGTTATGGAGTTTAAAACTCTGACTCACGAAGCCGCGACGTAATTATAGCATGATTAATTAAGTGCCTAATCCAATATTTTCTTAATCCTAATTAGGTCTTAATTATCGCCATCTCACAGTTTCGTGACTCAGCATACTAGTCTCCCAAATTTTTATCTTCGAAGTTCCGAGTCGCGATACGGAGAATAAAAAGATTATGAAATTAATTATGCCTTAAATCATGATTACCTTTAATTAAGCCAAAATCGGTCCTCGCAGTCTCGCGAGTTGAAAACTCAAAACGTTGAAAGGAAATCCACGATGCTGCGAAAAGCGAGAAAATTATTAACGTTGCTAGGTTTGAATATTTTAAATAAGGCAGGATATGTCCTGCGCATCGAGGATTGTGTTTTTCCTGAGGTAGCTACTTGCTCTTCATACCCCGACTGCCTATCAAACCGCCAAACATTTATGACATTAATGAAGAATTAGGGTGAATCCACGAATAAATAAGATCAGATTTTACGCAATAAATTTGTTTCTAATTGCGATTTGACAAACTTATTTCGAATAGTACAGAATTTTCAAATATATACATAAGTCTCATTTTATTAAAATGAAAACGTTTTTCATAAGCACGTAGAGCTCGTCATTTTCTGAGTTAACTATTTTCTGCATGTATACACAGTTTTATCAAAGGAGAGCGAAAACGCAAGTTTCAGCCATGGCTCCACGGAAAGCAGCAAAGGCGAATATAGAGGATGTCGAAAAAGGCTTGGATAATGTCTCCGACAATTCATCCCGGAGTGTTGATTCAGTCCCTAGCTGGTCGTTTGTTTCAGATATTCTACAAACTGAGTTGGTGAATTATTCAGATTTCGACGACAATGAAAACGACGATTTGAACACTAAATACAAGATTGTCGTTCAATCTGTAATGCAAAAGGTGGCAACTAGACCACGGTTGCTCCCCTATTATGATATGATCCGATGGGCATTAGATTACATAGACTTACCCACCAGAACTATCATAAATGACCAGCAGGTCATGGTCGGGACTTTTAGACCAGAGCACATCCAAACCATATATAAGCTCCCGACAACATCTGAATACACGTATGATGCTGAATTCCTGGAGAGATTCAAACAGAAAGAGTGCACTGAATATGACAAAACCATGCCCGGTTTGATTAAAGATTGGGTTTCGTGCGCCGCGAAGTTCAGAGCTAATGACAAGGGCGTATATTCTATCTCTTCTTTGGAGCCACAGTATAAATATGTGGCCATGATGACATTTCGACTTTTTGGGAGAGAAGACACCTCGCATTTCTACATCGCGTGGGTGCCTCTCATATTTTGGGTTGCAGAAGGTTTCTCGTTCAATTGGGCAAAGATGCTCTCAGACAGTCTGACCAACAGGGTCACAGAGTATCGGGAGAAAAAGGCAAGCGGGAGACCATCCTCATTTTTCATGTCTACGTATATCATGGACGCGATATGTTCCATGACACCATTCCCTTTGATGAGTTGGGCTTGGAATCCAGCCCAAGAAAAAACTGTACATGAGTATCACGACAAGCTGTGGGAGAATAAAGCGGACAAATTTATTTACGAAATTTTCAATTGGGTGATGGTGCCCCTGCACATCGCCATTTTTGGTCGTTCACCACCTCATATCTCAGACAGCATTGCTGCAAATCTGAGTGGTATAGAAGACTGGTATGTAGAAGCAGAGTTCTCCTATTTCAGAGTTTTCGGAGCTACTGTTCCCCCGCTTGCACTACCACTGTTCATCCCTGACAAGATGGCTTGTCGCGAGATCGTCCGACAAATAGTGATTGGCGGGGTGAGTAAAGAGCTCAAAGCATCTTCGAAGAAGGTATGGCCGTTTTTCCCTGTTCGGCTAAATTCTTATCCTTTATTGGATTTCGGGCATGCTAAATCTGAGGCTACAGCCCTGGAAGACCTGAGTTTGGTATCCATTGAATATAAAAAACATGATCCTCAGAAAATTGTAAGTAACCATTTAGCTAATTGTGGGTTGAAGAGGTTTGAACATGAGTTTTCACCCTCGGATGACATTTTCTGAGGGGCGAGATCTTATTGGGAAGTGCTAGTTCAGATCTGATCTTTAGCACCCGAAGACATGGCCTCTGTATTAAAATTTCAGGAAAACAGACGAAAGTGTCTTCCTGCTGTATTGCGATGAGGGAGCCCAGGCGCTTCTGAGACAGAACCGAAGGATGATGAAATCCCCAAAAAAAAAACTTCTGGTTCAGGAAAAATCCATAACGAGGGGGATCAAACGAATAAGCCCGAAGCAGAGACACAGAATCCGGACCCGTCAGAAACCCAGAATCCGAAAACTGAGACAAAGACCTCTGAACCTCCGACGAAGCAGGACTCGATCATCACACCAGGAAAGGCAGCGAGACAGATCGGGGAACCCATCACTTCTGTCACCCCCTTGCAGTCGATGCGAGGAAATATAGAAGAAGGATGGATTTTCAATGAGGAGCTGAGGCCTATCAGAGCAGAAGAACTTCCTCCAAACGAGTTATTCTTTGACAAAAAGAGAAAAGCGGTGGTGAAGAGAGTTCTACCAGGATGAAGGATCAACTGCTAAAAAATTCAAAGTTATGACCGATGGAATGAACAAAAAGAATGAGGAATTCGCTATGGAGATCGCAAGAATGCTAGGAGCGTATGCATCGACGAATCAATTCTCGGTCGGGATGTTAAAAAATCATCTCAAAAGAAAGAATCGCTTGATCAAGACTCTCGAAGCCAGAGTAGTTTCGGCCATAGAAAGTGCTAAAGGTTAGGTGAGTGGGGAAATCGAACTGGCCCGACTAGCTGATAAAAAGGAAATAGAAGTGCTCAAAGACAAATTGGAACAAGCGCATTCAGTGATCCGAGACGGTCGGGTGCAGGATGGTCAGCAGAGGACTATGATTGTAGAGCTACAGGCTCAGGTAGAGATCGCTGAAAGTAGGGTGATCGATGTCGAGGGGTTTAAATCCCGAGCGACCCAGATTCAAAGCAAGATCTCTTCTGCTTAGCAGAGTTTGCTCACCAAAGTAGGATCAATCCGAGAGGATTTTCTGTTGATGCATCGGGTTTCTGAGAACCTGACTGATAGAGAAAGAGATGCAGGAGCGGCTTGGGTCGCCTTCCAAGAGGCGGTAATAGCTACGAATGACAGAGTTTCGACAGGTTCCCCCAGACTCACTCTCCCAGAACAAACTAGAGGTAACATTTTGTTGAAGGATTGGGAGCATAACATTACCCTGGGCAAGGAACAAGCCCAAAAAGTGACCAATTCATTAGAAGAAGCCTTCAATTCTATAGAAGGCGAGCTGTTAGGTATGGACACTGGAGGCGATGTCAAAACTTTAATACAAATGAATGTAGAACAGATCTCACTCGATTTGAAAGAGAAAGAGGAGAGAGATTTGGTCGATATCTCTCAGATAGATAGGGTGAACATGGCCTGAGTTGAGGATAATTTGATCCAACCCAGTGCGCAAATAAGTGCCCTCGACATCATCGATGCACAAATGGGGGACAAGCTACAACAGTTATCCCAAGAATGCTACTTCGCTGAGGCCAGCTGTCAAGCTGAACCTTCACGGCTCGTATCTAAATTTGTGGACAGATGTATTTCCTACACCGAATCTACACGAAGATGAGCACTTGGCACCAAGTGGAGATAGAGTAAGAGAAAGGGAGCGATTGCGCTCCTCCCAGTGTAACCAAATTTTTGTAACTGTTGAGAGCCTAACTGATTTGTAAGGTTGTATAAATATATCACATAAAGAGAAAGAAGGGGCTGGGCCTTTTTGGTGTCGATTGTAATAGAGTTTTTGCATTTGAAGAAGTTAATATAAGCATTTGGAGATTCTCGATTCTGTCCAGACTGTGTTACAAGTTTGTTTCTTTGTATTTCATGTTTCATTTCATTCCATTTGTTCATAATTGATGTGCTTTGTTATACTTTAGTATGACCACTACTATAACAAAATAATTCTGGTTTTCTGTATTTCTTTATTGTCTTTCCTCTGCACCAACTATCAGCGGGTGTAAGACCAGTTTGCAATTTCAGAATTCTACGTTTATTCTTTGCTATGTCAGTTATTTTCTTACTGATTTCCTCCTCTGTTTATATGTGAGTTTTCTCTTTGATATGAATCTTGCGTTATATGCAGCTAAATGTTTCTCTTTCACATCACACCTTTATATTAAAATATATCTCAGTTACGGGAAAGAGCCTTCAAATTTGCATCTTTATTTTATTCCAAAAAACATAAAATTCTCTTTATTTCGACCAAATCAAGACAACATTTTAATCTCTTTTTAAATCCTTTCCTAATCTTACTGTTCCTCCATGACTGTCCCTATAGCGACACAGCCTAATATCGAACCCGGACTATCCAACCAAACACATATTGCCTTAAATCTTTTTGACATAATCCTTAAAACTGCTAATAACCGGGACGAACTTGAGCGTTCATGGGAAGCCATTGAACAAGATATAACTACTCAGGAACAGTTGGAAGCTAGACGACGAGAACGTAGAAATATGCCCTAGTTTCCTATACCGAAGGTTGACATTTTTCCCTTACCCATCTTTCACCTACTTTCGGATGCCTTGACAATGTACGTTTAAGCCTTAGTACAGAATCAAGAACAACAGTCGGTATGACGCGCCAATAAGGAGAATGTAAAATAGGATCATTCAAAATCCTAGACAGATCATGTAAATACAGAGTGGCTAGAAAAGGAAACTATCGGTTCACTTGAGGAAACTAGTAGTTTTCAGGGGGGAGCCCTGTAGGTATACCGGTAGGACCATAAGCAATCTGCATATAATTAGACAGTCCTGACAGATTCGGTTGTGGAGGATTTTGAGGCATATAGCCCATAGGGTTGGGTTGATTAGGGATGTTCCCTTGGAAAGAAACATTAGATTGAAATTTTTGACCCCAAGTGGGATTCAAATAACCTAGATATGATTGACCGAGATTAGGGGGCACAAAAGAATTAACTTTAGGATGTTTCCCCCTAGACGGTTGTAAATTTCCTTGGAAAGGAAGGTTCCAAGGTTGAGTTTGTAACACAAGTGCATTATGTCCATAAATTGGATTATGGACTCCAAATTGAGGTTTCTCCCCAAGTTGAGGTTGTTCCCCAATATGAGGTTATCCCCCAAATTAAGGTTTCCCCCCAGCTTGAGGTTGATCTCCAACAGGAATCTGGAAACTAGAAGTGATAGAAAGATCAGTGCCTCCAACTGGATTTGAGCCACTAGGGCCAGGATAGTGAGATCCTCCTAGAAAAAGTGGAGGAAGAACATAAGGCCCTCTAGAGAGTATCTGGGCAGGTGTAGGAACAAACTGACTCACAGCGTTATACCCAGGAGGAACAAAAATACCAGAACCTCTGGATGGAACCTGGGTAGGGATAGCAATGGAAGTATTTAGAGCTTTATACCTAGGGGGAAGTGATGGATTAGGTCTAGATGGAAGTGGTGTCCCAATAGGAGCTTAGGTGATGACCACATTCTCGGTAGAAACCATGGTAGCTCGTGGGACCATAATAGAATGGTCCATCTGGAGAGGAATAATTGAGTGAGAACCAACCAATAATTGGTCTGAAATGACGGTGACACTACTGGTAGTACCAGTGAAATGGTCTAAAGGTACCATATAGGTAACAAACATTTCAGGCATTTATGATTCCATAGGTTTATCAAAACTCGCTCCTAGTTTGTCGTAAAGATCACTTACTGTCAAAGGGAGGAAACTAGGATTAGAAGTTTCGACAGTGTGAGCCAGGGTCCTAAAATATTCACTGTGAAAATGTGGATCTTCTACTCCAGATCCTATGTTAGGTCCAGTAGGTACTTCATTATTATCAACAACAACAATTTCTCCCGACGAGTTCATCCGAAGTATATGTGCGTCTTATCTAGTACTCAACAAGGGATTTGGGGGAAGTCAGAAAGATTCTAAGGAATCTAAAATGATTTGAAACCCTTCCAAAGAGTGTGTTCTTCCAACTTTAGAAGCTACTTCATTGTTGACTACCCCCTGAGGAGATCCTTTTGGTGAATTAGGAAGCAAAGGTTGGTAACCTTCCATATCTTCTAGGTATAGCCCTTACATCCTACGTGAAAGACAAAGGCCGATGTTGGCTGAACCAAGTAAAGAGTGGAAAAAATCTATGGCCAGCTAGAGAAAACAAATAACATTCACTAATAAAATCTAGGAATGAAACCAAGCAAACAAACCTTCTTACTTCAAAGTCACTAGTTGGTGATGAAATCCAACGTCGCGAAATCAATACAAGAAGGGGTTGGGATAAGCTGGTGGAAAAGTTACGTTGACGACCGTCTTAACGAACTTACACCCTGGTGCAAGCTCTCGCACATAATCGTGGGTATACGCTCCAAGGATCCCAAGTAAGTTTGGCCGACGCTGATTCCAGGTACCATGAAGACTTTCCCCTCCACAATCACCTCATGTAAATACCCTAAAGAGATAGGCTACTAAGGTTACCAACTACAACAGTGATGCCTGGGGAAACATTCGACAATCCGATCCACACACAAAGGCATGGTATCTAGCCCGAAATCAACTCGAAAGGCTTCCACTCATAATTGTGGGTATACCTTCAAGTGACCACCAATAATACGCACAATCTATACACCAAGACCAACAAAGCAGGGTGAGTAACTCTATCAGTCTCAATGCGACCTCGTGATTGACCCTTGTGTTAGAAGGGCTTCTCAGGACAAAATGTAGGAATTGGATTTGAACTCTCCCTATCACAAGATACTATTGTGTGTTTTGATGCTTTGGAGAGTGTGCCTTACAACCTATTCCAAAGTGCTATCCTAGATAATGTTGGTGAAAAAAATCCCTAGAAAACAAAAGTTACTAATAAATTTTAAATTTATGCTGTGTTTTAGAGGTTGTTGTTTACTCAAAATGGGAGATGAATATGAAACTGATGATGTTGCGACCTTGACCCAATAAAATGAAAAAAGAGATGAATGTGCAATTTTTTAATTCAATGAAATCTAGTTACAGTAGGGGGGAGGTATTTCGTTTGAAGTACAATGAGCTACAAATTGCAATTTCTTAATTCCGAATGAATACAATTCCAAATAATCAGAAACTACAAAAATTTCCAATTCTTCTTTTTAATCAATATTTCAAATGTAACAATTTTCTTATGAAAGATTATGAAAAGAATAAACAAATTTAGTTCTTCATTTCCAAGACAAAATCAGAGATGCGATGATGAAAGGAAAATGTAATCCAAGAAAATCAAGACATTCTCAACACAATTCCCAAAACAAATTCATAATATAGACAAAAATGAAAAAGACAAGAAAACCTTTTGTCACATGAAGGCGACAAGTGTCTCTTAATCAACAACCAATCTAAAAAATAAAATGAATCCAAAACTTAAAACAAAATAAATACCCTTTTTCAAACAAGAACCCAAATCAAGATCTGAGATTATATCCTTGTGACAATCATCAAAAGCAAAAACTTGCAAAATGCAAAGAAAGACTTACGATCACTGAAAACCAATCACAAGCAAGATTTAAATTCAAGAATCAATCAAACATGGGCATAAGAAGTTCACCCCAGGAAACTAAGGAAAATTTGGGTAGTAAAAGGCAAATTGACCCACTCCAACAAATTCTACGGGAGTCGTCGCAGGTTGGGTATGGGACACAATGCGATGCGCTGAGGTTGTCGCAGGCTTCTAGCAGGGCACAATGCAACATTGCCACACTAGACTGGTCAAGAAGAGTGCGACATGTAAGGGTCATCACAGGCTGTCAATGAGACAAAGTGCGACGATCTCTGTACATAAAGAAAAATTGGGAGAAACACAAAAAAATTAACTGAACTTCTAAACCCGGGGAGTCTAGATGGATCACCCACAGACTTAGAGAGTGAAATTAATCAGAGGAAGGTAGGCCAAAGGAAAATGGGAAGAAAAAAATCAAAAGGAGGTCTTCCTCCCCAGTATGATTGCCAATTTTTTTATGGGACTTATCGATAAATGTGGACATAAGCAGATTTCCCCAGATCCACCTAGATCTAGAACAAAACAAAACAAAATATGACGCTTTCCCTAAGATCTGATCATTGAGTTTACTATTTAACAAGAGATGGGAAACATATCATTTAAATGTCACTTCCTCTTATCCTCGTCATCCTAGATCCACTCTAGTGCTCCTGTGATATTGAATTTGCAAGAGAACACAAGCCAACCAAAGTGAAAGCAATAATATACTCAATGAGAACCTATGTATGTGATCAAGGAATCATACAATAAAACAAAGCCAGTTTTATGGGAAAGAAACATATCACTGCATTATATTGAAATGAAAGTGGAGATTACAACCAAAGCCTTGATGTCGCAAGGTACCCTTCCGATGTGTCCCTTTGATCCAACACACACACTTACTCCAATCTTGAATGAAGAGGATCCGCAATGACTTGATGAACTGAAATGAGGCTCTCAATAATGATCCAATGCAAAACTCTTCATACAAACTTCATTAACTTTAAAATCAACCTTATGTGCTTAACCTTTTCCATGAGAGATCCCTCTTTATATAGGGGAAAAAGAGATGGTTGAAGATATTAGGATGATTGCACCAAATCAGAGAAGTGAGTAAGATCCCAACCATACGGACACCACCTCATCTTCTAGAATATACCCTTCTATAAATTTCGTGAAACTTCCCCTTTTCTTAGTCTTTTGACATCGTCGTACCCTAGCTGTAGAGAAACTTTAAGAGATGTCATAACCCAGCTTTAGGGAAGGGGGCGATGGTCAGGGATCATCGCACCCTGCATATGGTGAAACCTGTGACGACCTTCCTTAATAGGGTTTTTGAGAAGAGAAAGTCAATCACTTTCCTCATGAAGAAATGCTCTTTTTGGGAACATGAACACATGTTGTCAATGGATCACTGGGGTGACCAAAATAATGTGTAACAGATGGTTCAGCTTAAAAAGGAGAATCAATCTTTGCAGGAAAGAGTAGACAAGATGAAAACAAGGTTGAGAGGCAAAGGACTATTGCAGGGAACCAAACATATAATATGGGATTCTATTGCAGCTGAAGCTGCTAATTTTAGGGTGTACTTGAACTTTATCAATGATAAAGATAACATGGCCATCACAACCAGAAGTAGGTGCACTATTGTAAATGAGACCCTAGCAAAGAAACCATCAGAGTGGGCCCAAAATTCCATAAAATTTCTAAATTCCATCCCCATTGGAGAACTTAAGACCATTGCGGTCAAATATAGGACTACATTGATCATCTGGGCCAGGAGGGTCATTGCCAAGAATAACCTGCTTAAATTAGTCCAGACCAAGGCCATACAGATTGAGCAGAGTATTCATGAAATCAAAGATCTGTTTGAAGAGTTTTTCATCAAAGGCCTCCCACCATTTTGGGATGGAAAAGGAAAATTGTATGATCAAGAGGAATACAACTCTCACCTCGCTCAATGCAGAATGGATCACTCCAAGTTTGAAATCCTGGAGGAAAATGTGAAAGGAGCAACCCTGGTGGAATATTTGATTACATATTTTGAGATCTTGAATCAGTTCAAAACTATGAAGATTGGACTACCAGTCATGATATATGCCTCTTGCATTGACCTAGATATCCTAATTAAAGAAATGATGGACTACGATATCCCTTCTAACTTGCAATGGAAAGAGATAGTGAGGTTGGGAAAAACAAAGTGCAGTTTTCCAGGAACCAGCAGATAATTCCCAAGTGTCACCAAAATAGTAGATTTGATGGAGGACCAAAGAAGGACAAATGGAAAAAGAAGTTGAAGAGTCAGAGGAATCGACCGTTAGTTCATGAAATGTTTTTTATTAATCATTGTAATTGGTTCCCATACCGAAACTGTCATGTTGTAATTATTGTAATCAGTTTTAGAAGTTGAAACGTTTCAATTCAACTATTTTAATCGATTTCAAATTGAAGGAACTTGAATTGTATAAATATTAGAAGTTCCAAATGTATTAATGCTAGTAGAAGTGCATGGGAACCTCCTTAGTCGTTTTGAACTAAATTGTAATTTTCTGGAGCTGAATTGAATACATATGCAGAAGATTTTGAGGTCTCTATGAAAAGATTCTAATGGTGGTGATATGAGTTTTGTCTTCTCTCATTGTATGTATTTCCTGTGTTGTTTAATTCCATTTACACTATCTTCTATTTAAATTGGATAGTTTAAAATAACATAATTCATCTTGTGATGCTCTTGGCTTAAGCAATTTAAACTGTGTTAAGTTATTCATAACTAATTTAGAATTCATTTCATAAATTCTCTGATGCAATTACTTGTCTTATTTTTCTTCTTACACTCTGCAAACTAAAATTTATAACTCATATTCATCGCCTCACTTAGCCTTTATCCTTTGGAGAGTTATACCAGTTAGTTAGTGTTTCCATTCATTTTTAGAATTTTGACTCCATAGCCCTAAGTGTCCCTCCCCTTCATTTCCAACAAATTTATAAACCCCCCCCCAAAAACAAACTAAATCTAGCCATTGATTTCCAAATAAACATCAAGTGACATGAGACAGCCCTCTATGAGCTGAGCAGGCTAGTACCCAACTCTAAAGTTGGTTTGTAGGTTATCTTTGCCATTTTTTTATCAGCCGAACAAATTTACAGATTGTTAACACGACATACATACATCCATTTAACTGAGGCAATACCACCTCTGAAGCATTCAACAATGGTCCGACCACAATTAACGCTATAAATTTTGATATTGATCAAAGGATTCAATGATTAAATCTAACACAATTATTATTATTAAATTCGATTATCATATTAATTGATTATGGAACCCTGGTATCGTATTAAATTAATTGTACACAGTTGGGGTTACAAGTTAAATTCATGGAAAATAAATTCCCGAGGTTACTAGATAGGTTTTATAACATTAAACTATTTTCAAGGTGGAAATAAATCTGTAACCTTAGGTAAAACCCCCTTGAGACATTAATTGTAATAAATATGTTTGCGACATTAAAAGTATGATATGTATTTATTTAAACATTTCTATTTATGTATAAGTGAAACATCCAAGGCTTAAATCTCTCTTCAAGTGAAGCACATATAACATTTAATAATAGATTCAAGATAAGAATAACTAGTGGAATATACCTTCGAAGTATGATGATTCTAAACATTTTGGTTGTGTTAGAGAGTTACCATTATTTAAATTCTAACATCAATTCCAATTTAACTTTATGTATAATTTCTTGTATAACCTAGAAGCAACTAAATCAAGAAATGGGATTAGGGATGCATGATCTCGCAGTTTGGAACAAGTAAAAGCAAAGGGGTCGAAACTCTACTCCAAGGTAATTATCATAACACCAACTCAAAATTATGTGTTTTCTTATCTCGCAAAATTCTAAGAAATGAAAATGATTAAAGGAGATTTGACATGGAAAGGAGGATAAGGTAAGGGAGGTATGAACCAAACAAGACATTTGGATTTTCATCACTTGAAAATGGTGAAGGGAGATGCCAAGGCTACTCATCGAGCATCATTAAAAGGTGTAATTATAAGGGACCACAAGAACCCATTTAAGGACAAGGATTGCAAAACTGAAACTCAGGGAAATTTTGGAAGAATAAGACACTATTTCCAATTAAATGACCATGAACCGGATTCCCAACTTACTAATTTTGATGAGATAAGGGTAAGCGTAGGCGTGGGCAGGTAAGTGAGAGACTTTGTCCTGCTTTGGCTCTAGGCGAATTCTGCGAATTCAATCCGCAATCAACTTTAAAAATATAATCGCTTGGCAACATCAATGCACCCATCGCCAAGGGATAACCCCAGGGAGAAACCCCAGCCCAATCCATAACTTGAGGCACGACGTTGTTAAAGGCAAGGCACCATTGTTCGGCTTTAAATTTCGGTGCAGAAATATGCCACAAAAAAGGGAAGACCTATCCAACAAGCACCAACACAAAAACACCAAGGGAATGGGAAGACACACAAAAGGGTATTGTGCATCCAAGAATAAAGAAATCATAAATTCATTCCTGAGAGATAGAGACCAAGCAAATGATTCAATTCCTAGGACTGGAAATACCCTTTAAAACATTAAATTTAAGAAATGCCTTGGGTTGCATGTCGTCCAACTATCAAGGTTTCAGAATTCTCACCACTATCTCCTTGTGAGGCACTGGGGTTGAAAAGGGTAGGCAACATAATCAATAAGGAGTCTCATAAACTGTACAAGGGAGGAAGCGAAGTAATTTATACTTTAAATGAAAATTGAAGGGTATCCAGGAGAGAAATTCCTACCCACACTCTCAATAACTCTAAACTGCAAATTTATGTCTTAAAACTCAATACCATTTTACGGGATCACCACGACTACAATATAAAATTATATCTCATCATAAATTAAAATATTCAATAGAATTTCCCCAACAATACTTATACAAATGGGAATCATTTACAATTGAAATCTTCAATAGAATACCGTAGCTATACATATACAAATTTGAATCTCATTGAAAATAAAATCTTCAACTAAATACCATAATAATACATGTATAAATTTAAATTTTACTACAATTACAATCTTCAACATGAATACCGTAGTCAACGACGACGTAGGCGAGAATATCTTTCGTTAAGGTGCTCCGTTCGATTTCTCGCTTTCCAATCGTTGAGACTTCACCGGTAACTCCCAACCAACACTAGGGGTACTCTTATTCTCCCTTATCCCCGCAAGACACAAAGGGGCCATGCACATGGACAACCAGAAATCCTCAAGCTCCCAACTCACCTCGCAAGGTAGAGCCACCACTCTCTCTCAAGCTGGGTATCCCAACTCTCACAAGTAAAACCAGTCAAAATTTCTGTAGCATAACTTTTCCCATAACCAGTCTTCCCTTTGCTCATCTCAACCATTTTTTTAATAGAATTTTCCTCCATGACACCTTGCCACTTGCACATTTAATTCACTTTTTAAATAATTAATTAAGAATTATTTCCCCCATACACTTGTCACCCTTTCCCTTAGTTGCACAAGTAAATCCATAATTTATTTTAATAAATGTCAATTTCCCTCACCCATCCTAAAATAACTTCTAAGATCACTCCTAGTTCTCTCTCTATTCCCCTTGTTTCCAATTAATGACTGACGCCTTACTAATTCTGAGTTGAGTTAAAATAAGAGTTTTCTCCTAGTCAAACTAGTGGTAGTTTAGACTCTGTATTCCCTTCTATGCGTGCACTTATTCTTTCATGCTTTATTCCTTTCTTATCTTATATTCTAATTATGTATTTTTTGCACACGTGTGTTATATTAATACTTTAGAATTATGCCATATTTCTTATTTTCTTGAATTGACTTGCCTCTTTCCTATGTTGTTTAGTTAATAATTAGTTTTAGTCTTCTTACTCATTTAGGCGTACCTTTGCATAATCTTAGATTTTCATTAGGGGATTTGCAATTATTTAATTAAATCCTTAATTCATTAATTAATTAAAGTCAACAATGCTTAAAGATTTTATAGGGTTTAATCATTCACTCAAGGTTTTCTAGGCCACCTAGATTCACTGACTCAAATTTTATTCACGCAACGTGCCCTTCAAGATGCACTCTGTTCTCCAAGGGTGCCAATCGCCTTTGGTTCAATTCTTATTTTATTTTATTTATGCGATGTGCCCTTCAAGACACAATCTGTGCTCCAAGGGTGCCACTCGCCTTTGAGTGGTTTTGGTAGTTTTCCAACCCTGGGAGTCAACACTCCATTCAAGCAACTAAGGGCTTCTATGGAATAAGTACCCTTCCTTATTTCACGCCCCTTATAAATCTTCGTGAGATACTGTATCAATCTACCCTCACAGCATCATGAATCTCTTGAACTAGGTGATCGTTAACCTACAATTTGAGCCACGACAGGAGTGATGGTAGGCTGTGTCAGTGACGCAAACGCGCCACCCAGGGCACGCCTGCTACCACCAGGACCTTCTTCTTCACTGGACCGAAGAGCTAAAATGCTCTTCAATCCCTTATCAGGAGTTCTCAATACCCACAAACGCTCCTTATGACCTCCCTCCTTGAAATCAAGAAATCGGACCTCGCAAGATCGCGAGTCCTGTACCCACGGGATCGGTCTTTCAAATATCCAAAACTCGACGTGGCTCAACACCAAGGATCCCTTGCTTCTATCGGGAAATTCCCCTCATGGATTCCCAAACCCACTGTTTCGTCAGCGTGAACTTTATCCCACTCTTTCGGGACTCTCAGCTGTCAGGAAATCGACACTTATAGTGTCGTGAGAATCTGCCTCGTCGATTCTCCGATTCCAGATCCCCAATGCCACCTGTCTTCCCCTCGTTCTCGCGATCCCACACGCTAATCGATGGTTGGTGTGATATCTCTTCTCGCGGCCTCGCTACTTTTGGTGTAATCCCTTGCTGCTCCAACCCACGAACCTTCGAGTTCGCGATATGCCGATGCCACTTGGCGTTGGCTCCCTGCGAGGGTTGACCTGCTGACACCTGTCCTCCACTTCGCCCTTAACTCTGTCGGGAAATTGCGTATCGGGATATCGCGATTCCCATTGTCGTGAGTCTCTCGTCATCGAGAACTCTGAAATGCCAAACCCCGATGCACGTGCAGGCACTCTCCTCCACATCACCCCCTCCTCGTCGCGCTATCGGGCATCACGAAATCGCGAATCCAACTTACACAAATTTCTTGTCACGAGAAATCCCGAATCTCCGATGGGATGAACCCCAATCACTCCCAGCTCCTTGACATGTGTCCCTGCCAAGATCAATGGCTTGGATCCTCTTGAGAAATCGCTACTCGCGATTTCATACACAAGACTCTTGGCTCCGGAAGTTCCGATTCTCCGATGAGCCAAGTCCCAATGATCTCTAGTTCCTTCCCTACATGCTAACACTCAAACCATGCGCATCTTCTCCGGATCTAATGGATGACGGGATTTCGCCAATCTTCCCTGTGAATCCTGGCCGTCGATTTCTCCCCTTTGGAGATTTCTCGAAAATGGCTAAATGTTTCTTTCTCAGGACTTGCTCTTCAAGCCTGCACCTGAACCTTTTCTTGACCTTTCTTCGATCAATATTCTTGTGCCTTCTTTCAATGATATCACAAAGGTACTCTCCCTCTTGAGCTTACTCTACTCTGACTCCTTCTGAGGAACCTGTGCGCACTCCTTGCACTTAATATTCAACAACTTCCCAAGTGTTGAATACTTCAGACTCTGCACACTTCCTGCAGCAGCAGTCTTCAATTTCCCTTTGCTCAGATTGACAACTGAGACTTCTTCTTCAGCCTGCGCACTCCTTGCATGGCTTCAACAACCCACTTCTACTTCTGGATGAATGAGAACAAGTATTAAACTATCGAGCCTTCATCGACGCACTCCTTGCACATGAATTCAACTGCACACCTTGGAGGAATCTCCTGGCTCAGATAGAGAAACAATTAAAACTCATTCCATCTCTCTTGTTGACTTCAAGTTCAAACATGAAATCACATGCACAACATATATAAAGCAAATGCATATCCAAAAAGAAAACATTCATAAGCACATGAACAATACACACAGAGAAACAACACCAGACATGAGTTTGAATCAGAACTCTCTTCTATTAATTCAAATGCCTTTACATGGGTGTTCTTCACAGTTTATCTGCTTGCTCTTCTCTCCTGAATGCTTGATAATAATACAATGATACAAAGGAGGGTGTCTATATCCGTTTTCCCTCTCGAACTCCTAAAACTGTCTATTCTGGAATTAAAAATCCTATCTACCTGCATTAAATCTACTAAATGCCTCCTATCTATTTCAGACAAGAGCGTAAGGCTCGAGGTCTGATACAATACAACAGGCGCTCCTTCATAAATGTTTCATTGAAGGATATGGCGCTTCATCTTTAATGAAAATTCAAAAATTTATCGAGCTTTTATGTCATGTGTTAAAAACACATGCGCTGGCTCCACGCTGGCTTTGGTAGTCACGATGCTCCTGCATCATACTCCCCTTCTTGAAATATTTCATGGGCTCCTATCCATGAGCTCCTGCATGCTCTGTCCATGCCTTTGAATCACTACTTCTGTCTCCTATCTAGCATCTTCCATTGGATGATTCTTCCATTTCACCAGATACTCATAGTATTCCCTACGTCTGGTCTTTTTGCTCACCCTCTTGTCAAGTATACTCTCCATATGTGGCTTTTCTGCAATCGACATCTGCTTCTGCCACTGAACCTCTGGCTGTTCATCATTCCCAGCTCCTACTTCCTCAGCCTTGTATGGATATAATTCTGAGACATTGAATGTCAGAGATATTCCGATCTCATCCGACAATTCAATCTCATAAGCATTTTCTCCCAATTTCTTTAGGACTCTGCATGGTCCAATTTTCTTCATTTTTAGCTTATTGTATGTTCCTCTCGGGAACCTCTCCTTCCTCAGATGTCCCAAAACTAGATCACCAACCTCAAATTGAAGTTGTCTTCGATGCTGATCCGCTCTGCGCTTGTACTCCTGGTTCGATTCTGTCAGTCGCTGCTTCACCATGTTGTGAAGATCCTCCATCGCCTCTGCGAATTCTTCAGCGCTTGCACTCTGAGTCATTATTTTCTTCGAATCCCTCAGATCCGAAACACCTTTCAGCTGTCTGCCGTATACTATCTCAAATAGAATTTTCCCTGTGCTTCGATTCACTGAATCATTGTAAGCGAATTCTGCCTGTGGCAATACGCTATCCCAACTACTGTGGTGTTCCATCACTAAACTCCTCAGCAAGTCTCCTAGACTTATATTGACCACTTTTGTCTGCCCATCTATCTATGGATGATAGGAAGAACTAAACATTAAGTTAGTCCCCATATTCTTCTAGAGTGTCCTCCAGAAATGTCCAATGAATTTGGTATCCCTATCCGAAACTATGATTTTCGGCAGTCCATGAAGTCTAACAACCTCCTTGAAAAATAAATTTGCGATGTGAGTCACATCGCTAGTTTTCTGACACGGGATAAAATGTGCCATATTTGAAAACCTGTCAACCACCATAAAGATGGAATCATGTCCTCTTTGCGTCCTTGTTAATCTTAACACGAAATCCATGTTGATTTCATCCCACGGCCTGTCGGGTACAGGTAACGGTTGATAGAATCCCACATTCTGCTTCCTGCCCTTAGGATGTTGGCAAATTCTACATCTTTCAACAAACCTTTTAACTTCTGATCACATCCCTGGCCAAAAGTATGACTCGCTTATCTTCGCGAATGTTTTTTCATGGCCAAAGTGCCCTACTAAGCCTCCGCTGTTCTTTTCTTTCAACAAGTTCTCCCTCATGGAGCATTTTGGAATACACAATTGATTTCCTCTGAAAAACAAGCCATCTTGGATCATGTAATCTATCCACTGACTTCTGTCTCTGAGAATTGGGTTCTCAGCTACTCCACACGCCTCTACAAAATCTGCATCACCTGCGTACATCTCCCTGAGATCATCAAAGCCTAAAGTCTTGAATTTGAACTCCTGCAATAGCAAACATTTCCTGCTCAAAGCATCAGCCACTTTGTTAGCAGTACCTGAAATATGTTTGATAACAAATGTAAAATTCTGCATGTATTCTACCCATTTAACATGCCTCTGATTTAATTTCTCCTGCTGAGTTACATACTGCAATGCATGATTATCACTATATAAAATGAATTCCCTTGGAATCAAATAGTGTCTCCATTTTTTCAATGCCTGTATGATGGCATAAAATAATTTATCATATGTGGAGTATTTTTCCTTTGCCTCATTCAGCTTCTCGCTGAAATAAGCAATCGGTCTGTCATTCTGACTCAAGACCGCTCCTATGGCAAACCCACTTGCATCACATTTCACCTGGAACGTCTTTCGGAAATCTGGAAACACCAACATTGGTTGCTCTGTGATCTTACGCTTCAACAGATTGAAGCTTCTCTCCGCCTCTTCAGTCCAATGAAAAGATTTATGTCTTTTCCTGACTGTGTCCATCATCGCTGCGTTGATTCCGCTAAAATTTCGGATGAATTTCCTGTAGCAACTCGCCAGTCCATGGAAACTTCTCACCTCAAAAACATTTCTTGGTGATGGACAATTCTTTATTACCTCCACTTTACTTGGATCCATCCTCAATTCATTTGCCGATATGACAAATCCCAAGTAAATGAGTTCTGTCTTCATAAATGAAGATTTCCTCACGTTGATCAACAACTTCTGTTGCTGCAGCTTATTCATTACTGCAGCTAAATGCTTCAGATGTTCTTCCTTCGTTTTGCTAAAAATCAATATGTCATCTAGATAAACAATGAAAAACTTACCAATAAATTCTTTCAGCACTTCATTCATCAGCCTCATGAATGTACTCGGTGCATTCGTCAAACCAAACGGCATGACTAGCCATTCATACAGTCCTTCATTGGTCTTGAAGGCTGTATTCCACTCATCGCCTTCCCTCATGCGAATTTGATGGTATCCGCTTTTCAAATCGATCTTTGAAAAAAAATTGGCTCCACTTAAACAGTCCATCAAGTCATCCATCCATGGCAATGGAAACCTATACCTGATGGTGATCTTGTTAATGGCTCTGGAATCTGTACACATTCTCCAGCCTCCATCTTTCTTTGGGCTGAGTACCGTTGGAATGGCACACGGACTCAAACTTTCCCTGACCAATCCTTTGTCCAATAACTCCTGGACCTACTTCTTAACCTCTTCATTGTCCTGAGGCGTCAACCTGTACACAGCCTTGTTTGGCAAACTATCTCCCAGTACAAGGTCTATGTAGTGAATTATGCTCCTCACCAGTGGCAACGAATGAGGCAGTTCGTCTACCACAATATCAGCGAACTCTTCAAGTAGTTCCTGAATTTCTTCCAGCAAATCATCCACTCTTGTGCTGGTCAAAATGATTTTAGGTTTTATGACCACAAAGAATTGTGGATCTTCTTTCTTCTTAACTTCTGTAAGAAGCTCCTTCCCACTCATGAGAAGTACCCTGTTGTTCACTTCCGGTTTTACCTCCTTATATTTGATCGGAAGTAACATATGTGTTCTCCCATTCTTCTCCAAGGTGTACGTATTCATCTTCCCATCATGAATCATGTTTTTATCATACTTCCATGGTCTTCCCAATAGTAAATGGAAAACATCCATAGGAATGACATCACATAAAATTTTGTCATTATATCCTCCTATTTTAATGTCAACTAAGAACTGTTTAGTGACACTCACCTGATGTCCCTTCTGTAGCCATGAAACTTTGTATGGACTCGGGTGATCAGTCGTCTCCAGCTCTAATTTCTCCACCATCTCGGTTGAAACGAGATTATCGGTGCTTCCACTGTCCACGATAACTTTGCATTTCCTATCTTTGGTCTTGCATGCGGTTCTGAACAGTCTGCTTCTCTGAGCTGTGTCCTCCACCTCCTTCTCGGGTGTTAAGAGAAATTTACGCATCATCAATGACCTACCATCTTCTACGTCTTCTGCTTCAGCAACTCGCCTTTGCGTTTCTGCGATGTGCGCTTCTCCTCCATCCTTATTTCCATCCGGACAATCAACCTCTTTGTGCCCGTTCTTCCCACATGTGTATCATGTGATGACTCCACCTCTTCCTCTACCTCGACCTCTAGTACGAGGAAAAGTGTTTGCATCAACGTAATCTCCTCGTTGATCATGTTGCTACCTTCTCTGCTCGGCATGTGGTCCTCGCTGTGAGGTTCCACCTCTTTCAACTTTACCCTGAGGTCTCTTCCACTCCTCCTTGGGCTTCTGGTATTTATCCTGGGCAACTGCCTTGCCTCTTGGCTGACTTCTGCCTCGGCCTCGCTGTGCTGGCTTACGGCTCAGCTTTTCCTCAACTTTCAAAGCCATCTAATACGCATCCTCCACCGTTCTGATGGTTTTCATACTCATCTCGTCCTGGATATCGTATCTTAAGCCATTCATATACCTGGCTACTTTTTCATCATCGCTCTCCCGATGACCTGCTCTAATATTGAGCTTGTAGAATTCTTCGGTATATTCCTTCACCGTCATCAACTTCTGTCTCAGGTTCTGCATTCTCCTGAACAATGTGATTTGATAATCCCTTGGGATGAATTTTTCCTTCACCTTCACAATCATTCGATCCCAGCTTTTGATCTTTTTCTTGCCTTTGGAACGTCTATCTGCCTGAAGCTCATCCCACCATAATGCTGCATGTCCTTTCAATTTCATGACATCATGCCTTACCTTTTTGTCCTCTTTGATATCCTCATAGTCGAAGTAGGTGTCAAGAGCTCTAATCCAATCCAACAACTCTTCTGCATCCAGACTTCCTTCATAAGTTGGAATGTCCATTTTTGTCTTTGAACTCATCCGAGTGATAGCCTTAATTAACCGCTCATTGGCTGCATCTTCAGCTGCAACTTCTTCTTCATGTCCAACTTCCTCTTCAACTTCAGAATCACTAAGATCCCCTGCACCAACTCCACGTCTTTGAGTTGTCTCCATCTCGTCCAGCCTTGCTCGAAGATCTCGTATCTGCCTTTCCATTTCTGGATTAGCTACTTGTCTGCCCCTTATTCTCACCTCCCTATCCTCGGGTTCTGGTGACCGTCTTTCTCTTCTGGGAGGCATGGTGAATTTTTCCTTCCTTCCTCTTTGCTACAGGAAACAGAGAGATTTTCTCGCTCTGATACCACTCTGATGCAAACGCGCCACCCAGGGCACGCCTGTTACCACCAGGACCTTCTTCTTCACTGGACCGAAGAGATAAAATGCTCTTCAATCCCTTATCAGGAGTTCTCAATACCCACAAACGCTCCTTATGACCTCCCTCCTTGAAATCGGGAAATCGGACCTCGCAAGATCGCGAGTCCTGTACCCAAGAGATCGATCTTTCAAATCTCCAAAACCCGACATGGCTCAACACCAAGGCTCCCTTGCTTCTATCGGGAAATTCCCCTCATGGATTCATGAACCCACTATTTTGTCAGTGCGAACTTTATCCCACTCTTTCGGGACTCTCACCTGTCAGGAAATCGACACTTATAGTGTCATGAGAATCTGCCTCCTCGATTCTCTGATTCCTGATCCCCGATGCCACCTGTCTTCCCCTCATTCTCGCGATCCCACACGCTAACCAACGGTTGGTGTGATATCGCTTCTCGCGGCCTCGCTACTTTTGGTGTAATCCCTTGCTGCTCCAACCCATGAACCTCCGAGTTCGCGATATGTCGATGCCACTTGGCGTTGGCTCCCTGCGAGGGTTGACCTGCTGACACCTGTCCTCCACTTCGCCCTTAACTCCATTGGGAAATCGTGTATCAGGATATCGCGATTCTCATTGTCGTGAGTCTCTCGACACCGAGAACTCCGAAATGTCAAACCTTGATGCACGTGCGGGCGCTCTCCTCCACGTCACCCCCTCCTCGTCGCGCTATCGGGTATCGCAAAATTGCGAATCCAACTTACACAATTTCCTTGTCCATGGAAATCCCGAATCTCCGATGGGCTGAACCCTGATCACTCCCAGCTCCTTGACACGTTTCCCTGCCGAGATCAACGGCTTGGATCCTCTTGGGAAATCGCTACTCGCGATTTCATACACAAGACTCTTGGCTCTGGAAGTTCCGATTCTCCGATGAGCCGAGTCCCAATGAGCTCTAGTTCCTTCCCTGCATGCTAACACTCAAACCATGTGCATATCCTCGGGATCTAACGGCTGACGAGATTTCACCAATATTCCCTGTGAATCCTGGCCGTCGATTTATCCCCTTTGGAGATTTCTCAAAAATGGCTAAGTGTTTCTTTCTCAGGACTTGCTCTTCAAGCCTGTGCCTGAACCTCTGCTTGACCTTTCTTCGATCAATATTCCTGTGCCTTCTTTCAATGATATCACGAAGGTACTCTCCCTCCTGAGCTTACTCTACTCTGACTCCTTCTGAGGAACCTGTGTGCACTCCTTGCGCTTAATATTCAACAACTTCCCAATTGTTGAATACTTCAGACTCTGTGCACTTCCTGCAGCAGCAGTCTTCAACTTCCCTTTGCTTAGATTGACAACTGGGACTTCTTCTTCAGCGTGCGCACTCCTTGCATGGCTTCAACAACCCACTTCTACTTCTGGATGAATGAGAACAAGTATTAAACTATCGAGCCTTCATCGACGCACTCCTTGCGAATGAATTCAACTGCACACCTTGCAGGAATCTCCTGGCTCAGATAGAGAAACAATTAAAACTCATTCCATCTCTCTTGTTGACTTCAAGTTCAAACATGAAATCACATGCACAACATATATAAAGCAAATGCATATCCAGAAAGAAAACATTCATAATCACATGAACAATACACACAAAGAAACAACACCAGACATGAGTTTGAATCATAACTCTCTTCTATTAATTCAAATGCCTGTACATGGGTGTTCTTCATAGTTTCTTTGCTTTCTCTTCTCTCCTGAATGCTTGATAATAATACAATGATACAAAGGAGGGTGTCTATATCTGTTTTCCCTCTCGAACTCCTAAAAATGTCTATTCTGGAATTAAAAATCCTATCTACCTGCATTAAATCTACTAAATGCCTCCTATCTATTTTAGACAAGAGCGTAAGGCTCGAGGTTTGATACAATACAACAAACTCTCCTTCATAAATGTTTCATTGAAGGATATGGCACTTCATCTTTAATGAAAATTCAAAAAGTTATCAAGCTTTTATGTCATGTGTTAAAAACACATGTGCTGGCTCCACGCTGGCTTTGGTAGTCACGATGCTCCTGCATCAGTCAGGGATGCTGCCACACCTCTCCCTCAATATATAGTCTATGTGCATGGACCCTTTACTCCTTATGTGATTCAGATTAGCAAGAAATCACCAACTTGCATCCATCAATGAAACATTGCCAATGATCCATAAACAACATCATAATATAATCAATCATATGTCACATAAGCATAAATGAAATACTCAAACCAATACAATCCACTCCCTGACTCAATCTGGAGTCCAAGGAGGTCCATTGATGCCATCGACATCCTCAAACTGTCAAGTGTCTTGCACACTCAACGGAAACTCGTCAATAGCATTTGTCAATACAGAGATATCAAACAACATAAATCATAATCCATAAACATCATCATAAGACTCCATAAGTGAAACATATAACCATATACTATAACTAGATCACTTGCACGCAAGTGTCCTCAAGGATAAGTCAATAAAATGTCCTTGAAAGAGCGGGATGTTACATAGTTCTTGCAGAGATGTTGGGTGAATTGTGAAACCGTTGGTTCATTAAATAAATGTCTGATATTCGTAATAATGATTTTATGTGAATTTGTAAGTTATGTAATGTCGTCAATTGAAAAATTGTCTATTTGAAAATTTTATTACTTAATTATGTACAAAAACAAAAATTCCCCTATGTTATCATGCAATATTTATAACATTGTAGTTGCTCAACCGTTTTGATGTATCTAGAGGGTCATTACATGATATTTGTATCCATGTACACAACATCTTGTTCCTAAAATTATATTCAATCAAATAAACAAATAGGACCATAAGATTTTGATTCCATCCAAGTTCTGAAGATACCTGGCCATCAACAAACTTCAATTATAAAAATATGATTCAAATATTATCAACATTGTAGTCCAAGGCATGTGTTTTCTCTGATTATTAACGATAATGATAATAATGTGAAATATTAGCATGATCATCTTCATCCTTATGAGAGGAAAGAGGAAATCATTATGAAAAGAGTAGCAATTAAGATAATATGGAAATGTGCAAGTGGTCTCAGGTCATATCCTAGATGGATTGACTTCCCAAATACAAATGAAAGATATAATTACAAATTGAAATTGAATGAAGTAAGTAAGATTGGATTTCTAATAGTTGATAAGATCAACATGATGGGAAAGTCCATGAAACTGATATCCTCAAGTTCCCAAGAGTGTTCCAAGTAGAAAGATCATGTATTTCACTTCCTTGAAATTACATGTCGCATAGAATACGAGGAAAGTGAAATGAAAATAAAGAGTGTATAGCTTGTCTCTCCACTAGATAGGTTTTTCGTTCAAATAATGAGACATATAATCCGGAAAAAAAAATCAACAAGATCATGTGTAAGAATGATCCAATAAAATATATTCCAAATCAACTCAAATAACACTTATCTTTCCTGATTATGAATAAATTGTTTTTTTTGGTTCATGGAATGATGAAGAATACGGGGCCCAATAGATTGATGAGTTACAACCTGCAATGAATTCACATCTTGAAAATTATTACCATGGATTAAATGAAAACAAATGTTGAAGACTTGAAATTTCGTATCTTAGAAGCTGCATGGAGATATTTCTTTGAGGTATTTACAACTCCAAAGGATTTTAATGATTTCAATTTCAAGATAAGCGAGATATCATTAAGCCATGATAAAAATTAGATCAATCAATAATGTAACCATAACGAGTGACCCAAAATTAGCAAACCCAAGGGATGAAAAGATTATTTTCAAGAAAATATCAGGTCTGAAATTCTCATGATTGAAAATGCTAGAATTGAGTTTTTAGTCGACCGGTGAGTTGGGGAATAAAATATTGGTTCCCAAGTAATTTTCTGAAAAATATATCAGCAAAAAAATTTAATATAAGAGTGTTTTCCACAATGTCAAAGCATGTTTCCAGGAAACCTGAAAGAATATCCCTCGATGTTGTGTATGAGAGGAAACATGGGTGAATAAATATGCAAGATAATAGATGAAACTCCTCCTTGAAAAAATAAGTGAATAGAGCATAAGACATGTGAAACCAATTCCCATAAATTAAAACTAAAAGTATGGTAATAAAATAACTCAAAAGAGAAATCAACCAATCTCACTATGCAAACAAAATCCTATACAAAAAATATCATGTTGGCTGAAAGTAATCGAAGAAAGAGTCAATTGGGAAAGATGCCATTTGGACAACTCCAAAACCAAGGTAAAATAATATTCTAAAGAGATTCCAAGGAGTTGGAGTGGCTTGGATTTCAAATGGGCATATTTTAGTCACTCAAACTTTCAATTTACTGTATGTAGGACATCAAGCCCACAACTCATAAGAATCTCAATTAAGCAAACTTTTCTAGATTAGAATTATGTGGATATATGTATGGGACAAATATGAGTGTCCATTTTCATTACAAGAGGGAATGAATAGTATCCTTTATAAAATATCCCACTTGTGAGATAACCCAATGCTTGAAGAATGATCTTCATAAAATCAATGATCTGAAAATTACCCAACATGTAATTTGTTTTTGAGGATGAGATAAAGTAATTTTTCCCAAATCGGAATTAAATTGAAAAATCCAATCAAGTGAAAATAGTTTGCAATTTTTACCATTTCTTTTCATCTTGGATGAGAATTTCATTGACTGTTCAACCAATAGTAAATAAAAATAGATCACAAACACAAAACTAATTAAGAACTAGGAAGCAAAGATAAAATATACAAAGGAAAGACACTATCCTATTCTACCCTACTATTCTACTCTGCAATGGAGGAAAATTGAACTACATAAATTCATAATGCCAATGTATCCATCTGTATAATCCCAATCATGCAAAAGAGTGTTCATCATAAAAGGTTGGAAGTAGAAATTGGAATAAAAATAGAGTAAAAGTGAGAAAAATTAAAGCATGACAAAATATATTCACCATATTAAATATCTCAATGCAAAGTAATTCATGGGAACATTAGATGAATACGATTCCTCCAACTGGGATTCAAATATATCATGAAATCTACCTTTTCTACCATATAATTGATGGAGGTATTTCATGGGAAAGTGGCATACCAAGTGAGAACCATGCATAAAATATGTGTGATGTGTTCTCGGTGAGAGAATATTCATGGTAATAGAGTTGTTTATTCCTAAATACAAACCAAAAGAATGAGGGCCTGACATAACCATCAACATAGACCAAAGTGCATCATTATCTTGGAAATCCTCCATAGACTCATTCTTCAAGAAACCACCTACTTGATATACACTAGTGGAATTGAATGGTATACATGGGCTAGTACCCACCGTGGTATAATTCAAATCTCTGAGACAATGGTGAAATCCATTAATATCAACAATATTAACTAAAGGGATACCTCAAAAAGAAGACTCTACTATTCCAAACTGAATATGAAACATAAGCATACATGGTCTGATATATATTTTCCCCAACATTTCCTTCATCCCATGAAAAAGGTTGAAAATACATAGTTGTGCTAAGTTCAAGGGAAGAGGCCTTATCCTGTCTCTTATGTATGTACATTTTCCCCCATCAATTATTTAAAAATGGGCCGACCCCATTGAGTTTAATTGAATCAGATCATGGGTGGCTTCCTACAAAGTTAAACAATTAAAGAGATGAAGATATAAATAATAATAAGTGGAATAATTAAGAGAACTAAAAGCTTCTCTTGAACATGAAATATTTTCAAAAATTGACTCCTTGAATGGTAGTTCCTCATCTTTAAGATCATCGATGATTGTTTGTGGAATGATGGGCTCCACACTAGGCATGGTTTCACAATCAACACGTTCTTCCTCAAGGTGGTTTTATTTTTTCAAACAAAATTTGGTTGTTGTGATAAAATATGTATGTCTTGTATGATTATTACTTCTTGTTGAGTGAAATGGTCAACCTGGTTGTTTTTCTCCTACACAATATGCGAATCTGAAATATCTTCCAACAAATGTTCATGGTTAGAAGAGAGAAGCAAGTTACAAGAATCATTAGAACAAGAAGGTTTAATAACTAATCCATCAACATTAGGAGAACATTCTTTAACTATATCAGTTGAACCAGGAGAATGTATCACAACAGGACAATCCAAATCAAAATAAACTGATTTCAAATTATCCACGTGTGATTAATAATTCATGTTTAGTGTTTCTAAATTTTCTTCATTAACAAAATGATCAACCTTTCATCTAGAGGAAATATATAAAAAAGATGATTAAATCTGATAAAAAAATATGCAAGAGATTCATCTTCGTTCTTCCTAAGATCTAAAATTTATTCACACATGTTGAATCCTTTTCGTCACCTAAATGAGAAAAAGAAGGACACTTACAAGTCCAGTTGGGTTAGATAGACATGAAAGAGATGAATGCAAGAGTTATAAACATCAAGAACAATAAGAAAATAAAAACTAATATAATAACGAATAAAGAAGCTAAACTAATGTGCATAAATGAAATAGAACAAAAGAAAGACCGATATTCATGCCACCAATGGATAGATTGTATTAGTGGGAAAACACCAAAGAGAAAGGAAGGCTTATGGGTCCCCTCTTCCTCCAAGGGAGGGCTCTTGAACCCCCAATGATTGATCTCTTCTTACAAATAATGAACTAAAAGGAAATTGTGAAGAAATCCAAAGATCATTCACTCAAGAGGTGATGTGAATGTCCTAATGAAATGATGCTTGTATGCTCTAATGAGGAAAGAGGTTCCTCTAAGAGAATATAGGCAACATAACAATACAAATGAATTCTTGGAAATATAGTGCACCCATGGCCTCTTTTTATAGCAAATCTTTGAGGCATTATTCAACCAGTCTTTAGTGTGAACAAGGGGCTCTTTGGGGCACCCTTAGGTCTTTGACCACCCCCCCACTCAGATTCAGCTTGGATTTGGGTGTCAAATCGACTTGGGAGATGAACCAAAAGTGGGTGGAAGGCCGACCAAAATCATAAATGCGTCGTTATGAGGTATGCGCGGCTTTTTTCATCCACAGTCGCGCATCGGGCGTATGTGCGCTTTTTATGACGTTTTGTACATGTGCTTCCTTTGTATTCTTAGTGCATGCTGATTTTATAACCAGTTGTATAGTTTTGCACCCTTTGGAAATTCACTTTTTTGGATATGGATGAACTAATGGGTGTTTGGAGATGTTGGATTCCTGTAACCATTTGTGGATGAAATCCCAATGATAACAGATGCCCCTTGATGTGTGAGGTTAGGAGCATATGTATAGCTGAAATACATCAATGTTTCTTCTACTGAGAGTACCTTTGTAATAAAGAGTGTTGAGGGGAGTTGTAAGAGAGACCCATTGGAGGGAGAGGTGAACCTGTACGACCCAAACCCTTCACTAGGTGTGGAAAAATAAAACTGTGTACAAACAAGGCGGGCATGCCCCATGCTCGTGTCATGTAACTCAGAAAATGTATGAGACAATAAATGAAATTTTATGTTGGTGTAGATGAATGAAGTGCCCTCGGGGGTGACTTGATAATGGAAGAGGACAATTATGATGGTGAAAAAACTCTAAAAAGAGGCGATGACACCTATGAGAAGTGTCGAGAAGTCGTAGGCATTAATGGCCCAACAATTTTCAGATGTCTTCGGAAAATATAAAACAACTCAAATAGTGACAGAGTAAGACCCATCGCAACATGAGAAAGTGTTGAAGTCGAATGTCGTGGGGGTCAATGATAGCAGAGAGTGATGATGATTATCTATGTGCCGTCTGAGACTCCTCATTGTGGAGGTAATGAGAGTCAATATACTGTCACCCTTCTGGGAACTGTGCTGATGTCGACAGAAAGGGAGACACGACTTCAAGAAGCGAAGGGCTTCATGAAATCTACTGGAGAAGATCAGGAACTGATGAGGAACATGGATGAAGTCAAGAAGTGGTGAGACTCAAGACTGTCCTTGGTTGGGGATATATGTAAAGGATGAGTGGCAACAACCTATGAAATTGAATCTAGCGTTAGGGGGACGACTAGGCTTGGGTGAATTGTGCCAGAGGCCTGACAAGATGGACAAATGTAGAGATTAGAGGTATATGGACTGCACGATACTTGGGGTTTATGGATGATGTCAACAAGGGTAGGAGGTGACAAGTTCCCCAACCAAGGGTGACAGGGGTTGCTTTGCCAGAAAAGGAAGGTCGCTAAGGGAGAAAACAAAAAAGCTATGTAAATACGAGAAACAAAGGTTTAGTACAATTACCAAAGGAATAAAGAATAAGGTGGGATAACTGTGTAGATACAAAAATGGGTGCTCCAATGCACGATGGCTTGGCCGGTGAGGGCGCAATTTGCTTGGAAAACAGGTGGAGGGTGGGGGGCCCATAGGTGGGTTTCTGTATCAGGGAAATGATTGAAGGACAATCTGCAGATGGGAAAACTGAGGGTGGGTGAAATGGAGGGCTAATGATACTATGGAGGCGCAGCCAAATGGGAACCGTAATGAGATTACCAAAGAGTCCATTGTGGGGAAGCTAGTGAAATGAGGATAAAGAGCATGCAGATGATTCTCAGAAATGTGAATACTATTGGGAATCCTAGCCCTAGGGGGTGAAAACAACATGAGTTTCAAAGTGCCAGGGAGAGATATAAGTGGGAAAAATCATGAGGGAGAGAGTGCTACCAGGTGATAGTACGGAAAATGCAGCGGAGGTGTGAGTATTGTAGAGCTGGGTGGGGGGGACCCTAGAGGCAAAGATTGAAGGGTGTGATTGGGAAATGCAATTGATATTTAGAGGGAATGATTACATGCCAGTGTCGATGATATACCTAAAGGGGTAGAGTTGATGCATGATGACCAAGTACCTACACACATGAAAATGGAATATTCGATGTGAACAATATCTGAAGATAAAGAACATATAATAGTAATTCAATAACTTGTGAATATAAGTAGGCGTACCTCGACATGATGTGAGAAAAATGTGTCCTCTGGGGCCGAGGATGGATGGTGACCTAGGGGATGTGATTGTGTAGGGCATGGGATCTTGATCCTGTGGCTAAAGACAGATCAGAAAACGGACGACTAGAGCTCCTGTAATTGATCCTGGAAGTTTGACAAAGGGACTATATATAGCTATAGGGCCCACAATGCCACCTCATTTGTACCTGTTGTCTTAGTGAGTGGACGAGAGGTTTTAGAGGAGATTTGAATATTGATGTAGAATGATCCATCTGATTCAAGATCAACGAGTGCTAGGTTAGTGGTCATATCCTCCTACATAGTAATTAGGATTTCCTTTTTGGGTAGGGTTGTACGGATGGCTGTATAGGGGGATTTTGTGAGGGTGGGCCCCCCAATGTGCGGGAGATCGAATGATTAGTGCACATGAGTGTGTGGATGTAATTGGGACAACCACGCATGGGGGCGCTCGAATGGGGAAAACAAGCGTGCATTGGATGCATGCCTGTTCAAATCACAGTTGCGCATGCATGCGCGGTTGTGCTCCTGACAGTTGCACATGTGTGCACAACTGTGTAGAGAACAAGTGTGCTAGGATGCACATATGTGTGTGTGACAGGGGAAAATGCATGCACCCCTGTATCACCGACAGTTGTGCATGCATGCACTACTGTGGGATGAACAGGCGCACATATGTGTGTGCCTATGGGGAAAACAGTCGCGCCCTTGAGGCAAAGATGAGGGGTGTAAAAAATTATCTTTTTTTGAGATTTTGGTGTTTTTATGGATTGTGATGTCTAATCAATGACTTGTATGTGTAGATGCAGGTGACAATTTGACGATTCCAGTCCACTAGAGGGAGAGGGATTGGGCATGCTTGAGAGAGGCGGTGAGAAATGAGGAGTTGGCTGTACGGGGCCCTTTGGCAGCCTATGGGTTTCTAAAGTTTTTTGAGTGTTCACTGGTGTGGGCATAAGATTATTTGTTGCAATTCTTGATATCGATGTGGATCCCTGATATATAGTGCTTCAATGTGCGAGGTGAGCATATCGCATTCTCTGCGATAGAGGATGTGTATTTTTTTACTGGACTCCCTTTTCATGGAACCCAGCTACCAGCTGAGCCCATGTTACCCGGGGATGGATAGTTGGTTGTCCTAGCTTGGACCTATTGTTTGGGAGAGGACTCCATGTCTGGCTCCATGGTGAGGATTGGGGCGATGGATGCCATTGTGCATCGTTGCATTGCATCGATGATTGTGAGAGTGTATGGATCTCTCACTACTCAGTGGATCAGTGGTGGTCAACTGAGGATCATGCAAAGGGCACTGAGTGGTGAGCCCTTTACCTAGGGGTTGATGTTGCATGCCAATATGGTGGGGAAACTCAAAAGGTGTTGAGCTACGGACTCAGGGGAATTTTCCTTTTGGTCGATTTTGGTGGCTTGGATTTTGGAGAGGGTGCCTATGTTGCGCCCGAGAGTTTTGTTGGGTGCAACGAGTGTGCGAGAGCCACAACTGAGGTGATGGGAGATGATTTTGGTTCAGCATGGGGGTGGGGAGGGTGGCAATTAATGTACGACCAAGGATGCACGGGTGTGGCGTTAGATGCCACAGATCATACTCTGATACCCGTATAGTGGGGTGGACTTCCGGGAGGACCCAGATATGGTGCTACCCTCCAGAGAGGTGTTCGACCATAGAGATATGTTGATTTATTTGATGTTTTGATTTCTAGATAGTATAACATATGTTTTATGTATGGATGGATGTTGATTCTATCATTTGTGTGTTGTGTGTGCATATGTGGGACCTCGCGGGTGGGAGGTTGAGATGGTTAGAGTGTTGTCTCGTTAAGGGCCCATGAGACCACCACGGGGGAGCCACAGGCAGGGCAGAGATGATGGTGGGATGAGGTTGGTGTGAGGCTTGCTGATGATGAGAGAGCATGCCAGAAATGCCAATTTGATGACCTTGGTGGAGGGCCTTCACATGCTCCTTCGGTGGGGGTCGGGGGAGAGTTCGAGGATTTTCTCCGCCAATTGGAGGCAGTACTACAGGGAGTGCCTGAGGGAATGTGGATGTGGATCCAGGACAAGGGAGTCTTGGAGCAGTGTGTGGGCCTTCCGACGGAGTTGTGGACCCTGGTCTTCAGAGCAGCTATAGCGGGGACGGCTATGACTGGACAATTTCCCCGAGGACCTGAGGGACCCCTAGTTTGTGGGGCACCTCCTCTAGAGAGAGGACCAGGTGGTGGTGCCCTAGAGGTGCCATGAGGGCCTCTAGGATATGTATTGTTGTATTTATAGAGGCTTGTGAGCCCATTTTGTATACGGTGTCGTGACACCATTTTTGTACTTATAGGGGTGAGGTGGTTCACCTGCCTACGGCTATTGGACATGTTGTACTATTTTTTGTAAACATTGATGGCATATTGATCGATATATATATCGATATACATTTTGTATATATATGATGTTCACATGATGATGATTTTTAATTCTTTTTATGATGTCTAATCTATATGTTGTGACAGACTCTTTGATGATTTATGTATGTGTAATGGTATCTTGATCTGATAAATGCCAATCCAACACTAGGTTAGCCATATTATCTGGTATTTGATTGAATTTTTGTGGAATATGTGTAAATGTGATTGAATCAAAATGTCGAGATAAAATTCTAACTTTCAGGTATTTACGGAAGAGGCAAGGATCACGAACATGGTACACATTGTTGAGCTGAAGGACAACGAGTTGGGTATCTAGTAAGATGCTAAGGTGATGAATATGGTGGTGACTGGACTCAACAAGGAGGCCAATGATGGATATGTATTTTTCTTGGTTGTTGGTTGCTGATCCGAGACATATCTCGCTAGAGTGGAGCAGTTCATGTGAGGGGGTATAGAGAGCCCAAGCGACCGAAGCGAGATTCTGTGTCCATCGACTAGCTATGTCGGCATAATCAATGTGGTAGGTTGATGGAGGAGGCATCTATCAATAACAAAAATGGTAGATTAGATGCGAGACATGAAGTAAAAGAAGATTAAAAACTCTACAAAAAGTGTAAAAAAATAAAAAGCCTAGTGTAGAATGGCTACGCTCAAGCGTAAAATTTATTTAAGTACAACCCGTTTATGGGTTCTTTGAGAGGGTGGCCTTTGGGAGAGGCCAGGATGTATGCACCTTTAGTGAGGCAATGTTGGATGATGTAAATTCCATTCCATAATGACTCAAATTTTCCATGGTTGAGGGTATCTTGAGCGATATCATAAGAAAGGATGAGGTCGCCTTCACTAAATGATCGAAGGTTGACATGGCGATCAAAGGTGGCTTTCAATAATTTTTTGGCTGCTTTATTTTTCTGTAATGAAGATTGATGGTCTTCATCCAACAATTCTAAGTTCAGCAAACGCTGCTCCATTGGAGCAGTGTCAGGAAATAGCTCAATAATGGTGCATAAGGTGGGAATTTCACACTCGATGGGGAGAGTGGCCTCGAACCCATGGATAAGATGAAATGGTGTGAAACCAATGGCAGTTTTAACTACCATGTGATAATCCCATAGTGTGGAAAACAACATATGGTGCCAATTGGTCTTATGTTTTTTAACCATGCGCTACAACATGGTTTTGAGGACCTTGTTGACCGCCTATACCTGTCCGTTCGAATGAGGGTAGTATGGGGAGGCAAAATCATGGGAGAATCCTAACCTGGAGGAGAGTTAGACGAAAATATCATTCTCTAAGTGTTTCCCGTGATTGGAGACTAACTATAGTGGGACTCCAAAGTGGGAGATGATGTGGTTAAAGAAAAAACATGCTACAGTGTCAACGGTGTTATTGAAGGTGGGCATGGCTTCAACACACTTGGTGAAATAATCGACTGCCACGACGATGTATTTGTGTCCATTACTAGATGGAGGGTTGCAAGTCATGAAGTCTACACCCCATTTTCAAAAGGGGTTGACAGTAATGACTGGGTGTAGAAGAGCGGGTGGTGCTCTTGCTTTGTTGGAATATAGCTGACATTTGTCACATCGCTTCACAATGTGGATGCAATCGTGAAACAATGTGGGCCAAAAGTAGCCTACTCAAATGATTTTCTGGGTGGTGGACATCCCTGAGAGGTGGCCACGGTAGGCGCCACTGTGGTAGTCTTTCAAGACTCTATCGACTTCGTCGATAGTCAAACATCGATGAAGTATGGTTTTGACCCCTCGTTAATATAATATATCACCGATAAGGAGGTAGCGAGGGGCCTGGTGGCGAATACGTCGACAATCATCCTGGGAGAGGTGGTTTCCAAACTTCTGTGTTCGGAGATAGACGAGGAGATCATCGTACCAAGGGTCATCCGAGGGGATGAAAAAGAGATATTCGTCGGAGAAGTCTGTATTGACGGGAGAGCTAGTAGTATCAGAGGGAAATTTCGTAATGAGTTCGGCAACGACGAGGGATTTCTTGCTCTTGGGTGTTGAAAATTTGAGGTCATACTCTTGGAGGATGATGATCCATCAGGAAAATTTTCCATTAATTTTCCGGCGACTGAGAAAGTATTGCATGGGGTTGGAATCTTCTATGACCTTGGTAGTTTGAAGCAGGATGTAATGGCGCAGTTTCTAGACTGCGAGGACAATTGCAAGGGAGATTTTCTCTTCATGATTGTATTTCAAGGGTGGCCCTAAAATATTTTTACTAATATAGTAAATTACATGCTCATGATCATCATCCCCTAATTGGATGATAACTCTTGCTACGGAGACGGCTGAGGCCGATAAGTAGAGGATATAGTCACACTCATAGTTGGGTGGACTAATGAACGGGGTAGTGGAGAGGGCCGCTTTGAGATCAACAAAAGTGGTTTGGGCATGTTCATCCCATTGGAATGGGATATCATGACGTAAGAGGCGAAGAAAACCATGTGCACAAGTGGCGTAATCAGGGACAACGCAGCGTAAAAAGTTAGCTTTGCCTTGTAAGATTTGCAGCTAGCAAAAATTCCGAGGTGGGGGGAATTTTTGTGATGTCTTGGACTTTGAGGAGGTCCACAATGATGCCGCATTGGGAAACTATGAACCCAAGGAGGCATCCAATGGTGACACAGAATATGCACTTGAGGGGGTTCAAGCGGATATTGTAATGAAGACACCTTTGGAAGATGATCCGTAAATCATTGAGATGTTGAGTGTGTTTCTTGGATCGAGCAGTGAGGTCGTCTAAGTATGCGAGGATGATATGAGCCAGATCATGAAAAATGTATGTCATGGCCCGTTGAAAAGTGGCACCAGTGTTCTTTAGGCCAAAAAGCATGACACGATATGTGAAAGTACCCTAGGGGGTAGTGAATGTGGTTTTGTATTAATCGATTGGGTGAATCTGAATTTGGTTGTATCCAGAGAAACCATCCATGAAGGACAAAGCACAATCATTGATAATTTGGTCGATAAAGGGCGTTGGAAAATTGTCTTTGGTACAGGCGTGATTGAGATCGCGAAATTCCATATAGACGCGGACAATGCCCTATTTTTTGTTAACATGGATGAGGTTGGAGACCCATGACGTATATGCAATGGGGTATATGAACCTAGTAGTGCATAATTTGTCAATTTTAGCTTTTATGGATGCCACTTTGGATGGGTGTAGTGGATGTTTATTTTGTTGTATAGGGGTGATATCAGGCCATGTCTCTATACGATTTTCGACGATAGAGGGATCAAGGTCGGGTATATTTGTGTATGACCAAGCAAAAATGTCCCGGTATTCTTGGAAGAGAGATTTGTAAGCTATGAGTTCTTCAGGAGAGCATGCATCACCTATGGTGATTTCCTCTATGATTTCAGGTTTGATGGAAATATCAATTTTGATGGTGGGAGAAATGTTGGCCATGTTGCATTCTTCAAAAGTGTTGGGGGCAGGGATAGGGTTATTGAACCAATCTATATGCCCTGAGGGGAGAAAATATTTGGTTTCGATGGCGTATATGGGGTTTTTTTGGAGGCGCAAAGGTTTCCTGTGAAAGAAAGAGTGCTCTGTGATGGAGCGGATCCCATGGGAAATTAGGGGTAGTTAATTCCTCGAGGATGTCCTCATCGCAGTGGAACTTTCAAGAATATAGGTGATCCAGGGGAGTAACATTGGTGACTATTTCCAGGTGGTTGTCTTCTGGTGGAGAAGTAGGGGGAATGGTGCAAGGGGGTTGCGATAGTTTGCTCGATATAAAAAAAAATCAAGATACTCGGGGTTGAAAATGGTAGGAGGGCGTAAAATTTCCGTGGGGAAACGAACTGGAGAATTGGGGGGATTTGGGGGGAAATCCTCATATAAGCTATCCAAGAACCATGGAGGAGGAGGTAGTGCCTCAGGCTCAGGAGAGAAGATATGAGTAACATTAGGTGATGGAATAGGGGTAATCACTGGTTCTACTGGAAGTAGGGGGGTGTAGGATTTTGAATCAGGGCCAATTGGCGACCCCTATATTCAATGATCATAGGACATTGGGATGTGAAATGATCAAGTGACTCACAGAGAGAGAAAGGGAATCTCATAAATTCATTGACTGAGGTCATGACATAGTGAATTTCAGTGACATGGGTTTGAGATGACGTGGAAAGGGAGGGTTTTTGCTAAAAGCTCCAACATACTTTCGTTAGCATCTGTCGAAATTGAGGTAGCATAGGGAAATGGTGGGTGTAATGGCCATACTTTGAATAGATGGAAAATGCGGATTTGGTTTGCATCCCTTTTCTTCCTATAGTGGGGGATGCAGTGGTAGTACTAAGTAAACTGGATGAAGAAACGGGTGGTGTCGTCGCTCGAGGGAGTTGAATTAAATTGCGTAGATCTGGGAGAGACGGGAATTTATTGGTGGGGTGCCTGTCTTTCTCGCATAGTACACAAGGAGGCTGAACTCTTGGGGGAAGTGGAGCGGTGGGATCTTTCTTCTTCCTTCTGCCCCTAGCTGTAGCAGTGGTGTTAGCGAGTGGGGGTGAGGGTGGTGTGGTTGGAGTAAGTATTGGAATTTGCATGGATATTCCTTCGGTTTGGGGAGGGAGTGATGGTTGAGGGACCATCGCAGGTGGATGGAGATACTATACTGGGATTTCCAGCACCATATGGGGAAGGGTAAGTGTTGCAACTACCTGGAAATCTTATATGCCCAGTGGGGGGTAAAAGAAGGGGATTTGAGTAATGGATTGGGGGACTGTCTCCCAAACCAGGATGTGGCCTTTGGGGAGAGTGAAATCGGGAACAAGGGGAGATGAAGAGTTCTCAGGGGATTCTTGAGGAAGGATCTCTATGACGAGTGGGACATCAGATAGTAAGGAAGCCTCTGTGGGAGGAAGGGTATCTCCAGTTTCTGTTCCATTGGATGAGATGACACATACTTGTGTTGAGGGATGTATGAGCAGAGGTGGTCCATGGTATGTTCCTATAAAATATGGGTCTTTGAAAATTTTGGGACCCATCTCGATGAGTGGGTAGGCATCGGGATTAGTGTGGACATAGGGTAGGATATTATCGATGTTGGAGGAAGGGTTGGGCTTGTAATGTGACACTTGGTCGATGGTGACTATATTCTCATTGTGGGGGAACATCATTGTGAGAAACACATAAGAGGCCACATCCTTCATAGCATACATGTAGCTACGTCCGAACAAGATGTTGTAATCGAGCGATGCATCGATAAATTCAATGTCAATGAGGATAGTCTTGCCCCCGAGTTCAATAGGGACATTTTGAAAGAGCCCTTCAGGAGAGGATGGTCATCCATCATAAGCTCTCAGAGTGATGGCAGATGGTATGAGCCCAGGGGAGCCAAGTTTTTGTCATACATTTTTGGACATGATACATGTGGATGCACCTTCATCAATGATGCAACGATGAACTGTGATGTTCTATATTTTAATTGGTATTTGGAAAGCAACCAGAGCAGGGAGACAGGGTTCCCCACTTTCAATATCAAAGGTGATGAGTCGAGTATCGGCAGGGTCGACTGCCCCTAGGGAGGAAAGTAATGAATTCCGTTGAGTAGGATAGGTTTGAAGGACTTCTAAAACTGACATGGAAGCATGAGATTGTGCCAAGTCATCGACCAGACTATAATTGTGTGCCACCCTAGCTTGAGGGTTGTTGACATTCTGTCACAATGGGATACAAGAAATACAAAGAGGTGTTTCAGTATTAGGGCGAGGAATTATCAAAGGTGGTCCAGTTGTGACTGGGGCTGCTTCCGAGGTAGTGGGAGTGGATTCAGAGGGTGTGTTGTATTGATGACTACACGTTTGTAGAATAACTTATTCCTCGCTAGTGAGGAGGATAATGTGATCTGCAAAAGTGCCTAGGTTTGGATACTATTCCATCTGTGGTGGGGCAGGATGCATCTCATGTTGGGTGTTCATCACCCCTTGGTGGGGAATGGGGTTTTGTAGCATGACTGGGGGTGGTTACTACACATATTTTTGAGGGGCCTGCAGAGGGGTAGGTAGTGCTAGGGGACGTGGTCTATTTCCGGATTCTTTCATCTATTTAAAGTCAACAATTTGAGGGCAATGGTGAGTATAATTGCCATACTCACCGAAAAGGGAACAAGGGAAGTTTTTTCAAAGATTTTTGTTATTCTTCCCTTGGATTTTGTTATTATTTCCCCCTTGGGGGTTCTGGATCCCCTGATTCTGGTTTCCCCCGACAGGTTGGTTCTGTTGGGGGTGATTCCCTCCTAGTCCTGGAGTATTATTGTTTCATTTTTTTCCTTTCTTTTTGGCATTATTCAACTGATGGGTCAGATTTTCCGTATTCAAGTGTTCCAATTTTTTATATTTTTGAATGGGAGAGGGCTGAACAAAATTAACCCCAGCTTGTGGGTGTCCTTGTGGTGGATCCATGGGCTGTGGAGGGCCAGGAAATGGAAATTACAGATTATTTTGTGGCAATGATCTGTAGTGTACATAAGAAGGCATAACTCTTTCACTAGTGCTTAGGGTGTAAGCTGAGGTAGAGGGGGTACCAGAACTTGGTTGGACAACTGGGCGCATTGTGGGTGTCGGTGGGGGTCCACTTATGGGTGAAGGAAGGGAAATAGGGTATGGTTGTTGATAAGGGGGAGGAGGATAATAAGAGGGTCCTCCATATACCGATGGATATTACAGTGTTCCATACATAGGTGGTTGTTGAGGGTGTGGGTTGTGGTGTTTTTTGGTACCAATCAATCCATCCGTGGAGTAAGACATCCTAGGTTTGTCCTAGCTGAATGGCATGGGTCTCGAGGCATCAGGTAGTATCATATATAAGTATCCTGACTGTGAATAAATGAGTTCAAACTATTGATCCTTGCCAATGGATTCTTCTTCATACTGGGAGAAGGTGGAGGCCACATCCTTGTCAAGAAGGGAAACAAGTGATTTGAGAAACCAATTAAGGCATTGTTGCTTGGTGGCTTCAGCTTTGCATAGATTACATTGGCGATGCCATTCATGAATGTGGTCATCGATACATGTGGCGGAGGTTTGTTTAAACTCTGAGTGTAGTTTGAGACCATTGTCATGACATATTGGTAGTTGAAAGAAGGTAAACAATTCTTTGTCCAAAGATTCAAAGGTCACATGAGACCCATATTTTTCTTCTACATACCACTTGGTTGATGGGCCAGTGAGAATTCATTGGAATAACCTCAATAGGACAAATTCATCCATGATGTTGTTTGAAGAGAACCATAAGTGGCAGGTCATGATATGGTTGGCCGGGTTGTCTCCCACTTTTCCTTCAAACTTTGGGATGTCTAAAGGTAGTTTGGTAGGTATTCTAGGCCATGTGGGGTCATGCAATATAGGATCATTAGTGAGCTTAGTCAGATCCAGTATATTGAGGGAGGCCAAATATGGTATTTAGGGTGGTATTGGAGGATTAGTTCCAACCATGGTGTGAGTGTTTTTTGTACCTGACCTGTGAGGGGGGTTAGGTGGGGTGGTACTTCCTCCTTGGGAAGAAGTGTGCCCCCCGCTTCCTTATAAAGGGAAGCTAGTGGACAGTTGACCTTGGGAAGTGGATCCAAGTAAGTTGGAATGAAGCAAAGATGATCCCAAGAAAATATCACTCACAGGGGTGTGAGAGGGTTAATCTGATGAGTTGGAAAGACTAGGAACTCCTCCTCAAATGGGAGGGAGATTTTTTAAGCGTCTGGAATTGCAGGGGTTCTGTGGGTCCCCTATGATGTCTAACTAGCAAAATGAATGTGTGCAACTAGTGATGAGAGTAATAAATGAACAAGAGACTTTGTATTACTTAGAACTTCACAATATATTTCACAATCGTTTGTAATCACAAGAGTATCATACATAAATCAATTGACAAAGAAGCATATATGTGGATAGGGGGATTTTGTCTATGTGGGAGAACAAAGAAAGAAAATGATCATGTCCTAAAAAGACGTAACATCCTTCCCCTCAAATAGCAATGGACCTTCCAATAGCACTCAATAGTGGTGTCTGAAGCCAATGGAAGAGGAACTAATGAAGGATGAAATAATCAGTTATAATGGGGGGTGGAGGGTGCATATCCTGAAAGAGATGGCGGTATTTCCCAATAGCCACACAAAATCTGATCAAGGTGAAATTGCATCCCACAATTGCCACCTGGGTAGATGTCCTAAAATTTGGTCACTAGGTACCTCGGTCAAAGTGCGACATTTAGATTTTGAACTCAGAAATGGGTCACGAGATGGATCCCATCCAAGAGGTGGGTGCCTCAAAGGGGGATGCATAGAAGAACCAGACATCATCCTTCAACCCTTCACGGGTATCTCCCTACCTTATGGTGTTAGGAACACTTGACTTGGAGTATTTAAAGTTCCCTTTTTGATAACTTCTATTGTTTGAAGATGTGAGAACTAGATAATGGGGAGTTCTTTGGATGCCTATCCCTGAAATCCTACCTAGACTAAAAATTTCTTTTGGCACCTCCTGTGGAGGAAAACTTAGTGAGTTTTTAGAAAAAATTTAGTTGTGGTTGTTCGCGAGATTGGGGGTGTGAACCAATCTCATTGAAATTAAGTGGGAGTGGATAGTCTTGTCAAGAAAAGGGTGGGGCATTTCAGAATCCCTTTGGAGGAAACCTACTTCAACCTCCACGATTCTAGATGAAACTACGTGAGTGAGTAGTGACTTTGTGTGTGAACAAGTGAAAGTGTGCCAAATTTTTAATAAGTTAGGTGTCACCTTGCTGCATGTGGACTTCATGTGGTCCTTACAAGTCTTGATTACCTAATTTACTAAATGCCATTGGTACAACCTTGTGGAATTTTAAAGTCCATAGAGAACTAGAATGTGGACATATGGGTCCTTACCAATCCTTTAACTCTCTAGTGTGATTTAATATAAGAAAGCTTCAAAACATATCCTAGATTGGAGACATGTGGGCATGTATGGGCCTGTTACAAAACCTTTAAACTTCCCTAGTGATATAATCTAAGAAAGAAAATTCAAAACTATCCTATATTTGTAGCATGTGGGCATGTATGGGCCCTTACAAATTTAAAATGTGTTTGAAAAAGAAACTAAGAGGAGTCCTGAGGGGGTTGTTGTCCTCTCCTAAAGATTTTGTCTTTCAAGGGAGATGAAATTTTCCCTCAATCATTTTTCTGATTCTCAAGATCACTCTATGGCATGAGAGAAGAGCATACTCAATAATTGACGTTCAATTTCTGGTCCCAATGCACATGGTTATATATGTGATATATAATGATTCCAACTTAACTTTAATCAAAGCAAGCCATCCATGTGGAAAAATGAAAGCAAAAAGAGGATAAATACAAATTTTAACCCCCTAAGTGCCTATGTTTTGACTAACCCTTCATGTGGAGAGGGAATCTAAGTGTGGTGCATATTACAATTTGCATAGAATAAAGCTTAAGAAGGCTATGAGCCTTCAACATATCGCAAAAACCCTTACAATGTGTGAATTTCTGGATAGATGCACAAGTCACATAGTAGGCAAAGGCGCATGTGGCACCAATGCTCAAATAAAAAATGACCTTTTGGCGGAGGTGCGCAAAATGCGCTACGAAACACAGTGAGTTGGGTGCACGTGTTTGTAAGATGCACTTGTGGGTTAAAAAACCTGTTCACTTTCTGTTACATGGTCGGGAAGAAAATTTTAGATGAAATTCTCTTCGCTCAGGTCCAAATTAGCTTTTTGCAGGCAGGCTTGGGCCGGCTATGGTTCCTGCAAGTTAAATAAAAAAAAAGAAGTTCTCAAACAACCCAAATGGGGAGGAAATTGATACCTATCCCCAGTGGAGTCGCCAATCTGTTGTATCCTTTTCGTCACCTAAATGAGAAAAATAATGACACTTACAAGTCCATTTGGGTTAGCTAGACAAGACGAACATGAATGTAAGAGTTAGAAACATCAAGAACAATAAGAAAATAAACAACTAATCTAATAACAATTAAAGAAACTAAACTAATGTGCATAAAGGAAATAAAACAAAAGAAAGACCGATATTCATGCCACCAATGGATAGATTGTATTAGTGGGACAACACCAAAGAGAAATGGAGGCTTATGGGTCCCCTATTCCTCCAAGGGAGGGCTCTTGAACCCGCAATGATTGAGCTCTTCTTACAAATAATGAACTAAAAGGAAATGGTGAAGAAATCCAAAGCTCATTCACTCAAGAGGTGATGTGAATGGCCCAATGAAATGATGCTTGTATGCTCTAATGAGGAAAGAGGTTCCTCTAAGAGAATATAGGAAGCATAAAAATACAAATGAATTATTGGAAATATAGTGCACACATGGCCTCTTTTTATAGAAAATCTTTGAGGAACTATTCAACCAGTCTTTAGTGTGAACAAGGGGATCTTTAGGGCACCCTTAGGTCTTTGACCAGCCCCCCACTCAGATTCAACTCGGATTCAAGACAGATTTGGGTGTCAAATCAACTTGGGAGATGAACCAGAAGTGGGTGGAAGGCCGACCAAAATCGTAAATGCGTCGTTTTGAGGTATGCTCGGCTTTTTTCATCCACAGTCGCGCATCGGGCGCATGTGCATTTTTCTGGCGTTTTCAACTGGCACACATGTGCGTGCTTCCTTTGTATTATGAGTGCATGTTGATTTTATAAACAATTGTATAGTTTTTTTCCCTTTGGAAATTCATTTTTTGGGCTATGGATGAACTAATGGGTGTTTGGAGATGCTGGATTCCTGTAACCATTTGCGAATGAAATTTCAGTGATAACAACATAATTTAATATAATCATAATTCTCAAAATCATGCAAACATTCATGCATAAATTGTTCCCATGTGTGAATAGAGGTGACCAGAAAAGTCTCACACTAGCTCTTGACTCGGCCTGCAAAAGAGAGAGTGAACAAAATGAAAAATGGCACTTTCATTAGTAATATTGTGAGAAATACAAAATTTATAGAATTCTAAAGCATGTCTAGATGCAGGGGTTTCACCCTCACCATCAAATTTAAGTTGTGATAAGAAATGTAAAATCTTTCTACGAGGTTTTGGAGGTACAATACCAAAAAAAATCTCCATAAAGGGATCTGAAATGGATCCATTAATAAATTAAAACAAAAATTAGCAATAATGACTCCACAGGCTCAACTTGTCATCTTTCCCTTCTTCTAGTGCCATTTGTGTTGACGGGTGCAAATGGCCTATCAAGCAGGTAAGGGAGAACGCTTGATGGCATGTCCAAATCAGACCTAATCTTGTTTGATGTAGTGTTTCCTATGAATATATCTACCTCTCTACCGCTCATAATTGAAAGAAGAAAATGGGAAATACAACAAATTGTCTCCCAAAGAATTCTAATTAATTTTAGGACTATTCTAACTGAAGGAAAACTATTATAATCTAACTACTTCTAATCTATCCCAGGAGCAAAGATAAAATAATGAATACAGTGTAAGGTAAAACCATCAGAACCAGAAAACGTTCATGTATTCAAATGATAAACAAAAACAACAATGCTATAAATACACAGACAAATAGTTGTACAATACATACATAACATCATTTTTGTACCCATAAGGAAACATGTGATAGCATGAGAAGACAGAACAAAGTGCGGAAATAGTTCATACAACCAAATCCTATCTACTCAGTTAGAAGATAAATGCATGAATAATAGTCTCATATACATCTCCCTAGATCCATAGATTTCCAGAATTCCTTTTTCTCTTTATTCCTTAAGAAGTAATAGTATTGTTATCATTCCAGGAGTCCTTCTCAAGTTGTAGGCAGGAGAAGATTGGTAACTTAAAAATATTTTTTGGTTTTCTGTGTAGGTTGGATCAAATGGGACACATAAACTACTAGCTCACACTTAAGACACTTAGTAATATAATCAGATGAGACAATGCTTTCAAAAGTGTATAATCAGATGAGTAACTGAGTGGTGGGTGAAGAAAGTCTATATCTATCAACCAGATCAGATGTGTGATGGGATGAATAAATATAGCACAAATTACTTATTAAATCAGTGTTTATGAGTTGACCAATGAGATGACCTCCATTTTCAACTAGATAAACTTAGACAACAATAATCAATCAAGCAAAAAAAAATAAAGAAGATGATAATCTGACATAAATAGTGAAATGAACTTGTGATCTGTATTATATGTAAAAGGTCTCAATACAATATCAACACGGTCTAGTATCTAGACTCGAACCCCCCCTGCTTTACAATATGAAATCAACAAGATTATATAGCCTTACAAACGTATTTGATATCCTCAAAATATGGATCTGATAACCACTTCTCTTATCTTTAGTTTGTGGAAGATATCTATCACAAATTCAAATTTGTGATGTGGCAAGCAAAACAAAATTTAGAATTTATGGAAATATGCTTCTGCAAGATTCACCTATATTTAAAAAATAAAATTAGATATTGTGAAAGTGAGAGAGGTTATTGAATAAAATCCCATTCTTATGAAATACCTCCTTCAGTTTCTAAAAATACTCTTCCATATCATCAGAATCTGTCCTCAAAGACAGTGACTAAAACAGGAAAAACAAAGTATTTAATTTATGGAAATATGGTGCTCAAAGATTGACCTATATTTCCCAAATAAAAATAGATATTGGGAAAATGAGAGAGGTTATTGAATAGAAGCCAGTTATTATGAAATACCTCCTTTATTTTAGAAAAATACTCTTCCAGATGATCAATATCTATCTCCCAAGAAGGTGACTAAAACAGGAAAATCCAAATTTTCAAATCTAGTCATATTCCTACATTTTAGGATTTCATCCCTAGAATATTTCTATTGATCAAATGAAGTGCCACCTGCACTCATGGATGATATTTGGTAATGTATTTGATTAATAGTCATCATATTCTCCTAACTACACTCAAACAAGTCGAATTTTGACCTTTTGACCAAAATAATGCATTCTGAATTTTTTTTGCAGTTTTGGCGGTGATCAAGGGATCAAATTTTGCTCAATTTTCAAAGTGCTCGAAATGCGACGAAAATAGTTCCATTACGTCTGTCTCGTCTTCCTGATTCTGGTGATATATTTACTTTCTAAAACGGAGTCCGTATGGAGGAGATATCGCGATCTGTTCGCCAACCCAAACAGGCAAAATTTTTGGATGCTGACTGTACTTGTCCGTACAGTCCGTACGGTGACCTGGCAGGACCGTACCGGCCATATGGTGATGACGTGGTGATTGTTGGTTGGATGGTTGCTGGCGAATCGGGTGTTGACACATGTCTCGTTGACAACGAATGGTATGAGGGCACGTGGCCCAATCTGTGGGCACCACGTGTCCCTCGTTCGTTGGTTTATTATTGTTGTGTAAAAACTAATGGAGGCCGCGGGGTTCGACCCCCAGACCTCCCATGGCATAAGCCTTAACAATACTCCACTAACCATTATGGCGCCTGAAGTTCCTTGTCATATATGTATTTGCATTTATATTTAAATTATTACATTGTATTAAAATGAAAAGGGGTCGGGCCGGGGCTTAGCCCCGACCCGTGGACATTGGTTGTAATATAACCGTGTTATATAGTTTGAAATGCGCAGGGGGTCTATATTATATAGCCCGTGTTTTTATTTCAAAAACAAACATGTAATATATATATACGGTTGTTACCATTTTCGTGGGGTTTTATACCACGGTTCTTTTAATTGCCACATGACCGTTGACTCGGTGGAAAGGAGCGCGGGGAGGTTACAATCGACTTTACCACTTTTATGCTTGCACGCGGTCCTATGCGCCATGTGCCCAAGAGCCGAGGCAGTTAGGGGCTGGCGCACCCTTAACCATCCTACGGTTTGTACCGGTGCACAGTTGCGTACGAGACTGAGTTTTTATGCTTAAATGAGCGTGTGAGCCAGGTTTTCTCAAGGAGGAGTACAATTTGTAGAACCAGAGACAGCAAAGTTGGAGAAGGAGACTTCAAGGAAGCATATCTTTCTCATTTTTCGACCGTTTCAGGTGCCGAAAGAGCCCAGACAAGGGTTTTGGGACGCTAGGAAGCCATTGGAGCAGTCGGTTTGTCATTTTGAGCATTGTAAGGCATGTTTTTGATCACTTTGAGCAATTTAATAATAATGATCCATTGGAAGCTGGACCAGGAGATGTAGCCCGGAGAGGGGTGAACTCCTTTATCAAGTT
>ML789975.1:94313-111754 GCA_009831015.1 Picea engelmannii | reverse complement strand
TTGTACTTGAACATTTAAGTGGGGTAAAAGGAGGTTGCCCCCTCGAAGAGGCTTATTATCTGAAATTATCTCTTTTTCAAGGCGTTGAGTACTTTTTCTGAGGTTTTTCTATGCTATATTGATATTTGGTTCTTAACATATGGGAATTTGAGCTGGCAAAGTGGCAACGCATGTTCATAGGATTCAGAAGAAGCACCGGAGATCGTGGTTAAGCTAGGAAGAATATGGCTTCTACTATTTTAGGAATATGATTTTGAGATCGTGGTTAAGCTAGGAAGAATGAACAAAGGTCTTGACCACTTGTCAAGGTTGGAACATGGAGAAGAGCCTACTATCTTGGAGGATACATTGTCGGATTCATAGTTGTTGGCCATTAGAAAAATCAATGATCACTTCACAGAGATAGTCCAATTTTTGTTAACATGAATGGAACCTAGTGACTATACAATTATTCAAAAGAAACAATTGGTAGTACGAGTTGCATATTTTTCACTTATAGATGAACAACTATACAATATGGGACCCAACGAGATATTGAGAAGGTGTGTTATGGAAGCAGAGATACCATTGATCCTCGCAAAAGAAAATGAAGGCATTGCGGGAGGACACTACGCAGGGAAAGAAACAACAAAATAGATTCTTAGGGATGGCCTTCGGTGGCCTACTCTACACAGAGATGCTAAGGATTATTACAGAGCCTACGATGCATGTCAAAGAGTTGGGAAACCATCTAGAAGAGATGAAATGCCTTTAGAACCACAACTGAACCTACAAGCATTTGAGAAATAGGCCATTGACTTCATGGGACCTATAAACCCACCAGGGAAGCACACAAGAGCTAGATACATAATCATTGTGACCGAGTATTCGACCAGATGGGAAGAAGCAAGAGTAGTTAAGGACTGTAGTGTAACTACAACTGCACACTTCATATTTGATGATATCATAACCAGGTTTGGATGCTCGAATATCCTTATGAGCGATCAAGGCACACATTTCATCAATAAGACCATTGAAGCCTTGACTCAGGAATTTGAAGTTCACCATCATAAGAGCACACCCTATCATTTACAAGAAAATGAGACAATTGAAGCATTCAATAAAATCTTGGAGACAACACTGACAAATATATGCAGTGTGAACAAGGATGAATGGGATTTGAGAGTACCAACAATACTATAGGCCTATAGAACCACTTGCAAGAAGCTAACAATTCAAGCCCCTTTTAAGTTGGTTTATGGTCTAGAAGCCATTGTCCCAATGGAATATTTGGTACCAAGCCTAGGAATCACTGCCTTTACAGGTATGGATGACACTGGAATTGTTCAAGAGAGGCTCGTGCAGTTGGTCGAACTAGAAGAAGACAGATTTATTGCAGGATTCCATAAGCAAGTATAGAAGGACAGAGAGAAGACCTACCATGACAGACACATAAAAAATAAGGCATTTAAGAAAGGTGATTTGGTATTGGAATATGATAGTAAGTTCATGAAGCATCCAGGAAATTTCAGAATGCATTAGCTTGGTCCATATGAGATTGCCTATGTTACAGAAGGAGAAGCTGCACAGTTGAAGAATTTGAATGGAGAATGGAAGGAGGGAAAAGGGTCTAGGTACCAGGTTCAGTTGAAACTGGGTACCAGACACATAAAAGACAATCTCCACAAGGAAGGAAGGGAAGACTAAAGCTGGAAGCACGGGTTTCGCTACGTATTTTGAAGTCGAAGAACAACGAAAAGATCATATCTGAAGTGCCTCGAGACGAGTCACAAGTGAGTGTTGGGGGACTGTTGGCCCTTGGATATGGAAGCAAGCGAAGACTAAGGAAGAAAAGGAAAAAAATGAACTACACGGAAGACATAGTGACTGATACTGGGTCGACGTGAGAAGAAGAGAAGAAAAGACAGTGCGGAGTAAGAGAAATAATGTTGTTGGGCGAGGAGATCAAGGATGATAGATTAGAAAGGAAGACAAATCGTGGAAAACTCAACAAGAGGAAAAAGACACTGTTGGATTCTTTGGAGCGCCACGAGAGAAGGAAGGAAAGATAGGATGGTGAAGCCCTAAAAATGTGGGTCAAGTTGACCTAGGGTTTTAGACACCTAGGGTTTTTGTATCTAGGGTTTTGAAACTTAGGTTTTAACCTAAGGGTCTATGAGAACTATTGTAATATATAAATAAGAACCTATATGAGGGAAGAGTGTTGGTTCTAATTTTTTTTATTGGCATGAGTGAGTATTATTGTCTGAGAAGGAAGTGTTGAGTGCGAGAGGCTTCTGGTATTGTAAGATCTTCAACTGGGTGCAAAGATCAACCCTACATCTGGGTGCGCAGGGAGGGGAGAGATAGAGAGGAGAAGAGAGAAAATATGCCAGCTCAGAGCACAGAGAAGAACTGCATGCTTCATCTTAATATATTATAAAGAACAGTTCTATGGACGTAGCCCTAGAGAGAGGGTGAACCACGTATATCTTGTGTTGTGTGTGATTTATGTTGTGTTCTCGGTCATTTGATATGTCGCTATTATGATATTGAGTAGATATGAAGTATAACCTGCACAGTAGGTTTAAGGAAGATAAAGAATAATAGGTGACTGTACATTGTTGATGTGAATCCATTCTACATTCCCTCTGGTTGTAGACACCTGTGTCCTGCAACCCCCTATATCTACTTCGGGTGAGACTACATCTTCTTTGTAGGTGTTGCTGAAAGGGCCAGTAGTTAGGGCTTGTTGGTGCGCTCTTGGAGTTGAACCATGGGTCTGCCCCTGTGCCAACATATCTATTCTTTACCCATCATAGAGTCAGAGAATGTCAAAGAAGATGCAGATACAAATCAAGAATAAATATTTTCATCATGTGAAACAAATCCATAATATGAAGGGTACATAATCAACATAAGTATGTTGTTTTTCTTTAATTGTGAAAAATGTAGACATTTTGAAATGGAATGCCATGAAGGAAATGAGACAAAAAAAATAATTGAAATAGAAGACAATTGTGAAGAAGAACTGATAAGTGCTTTAGATGAACTAAGAAAAGAAATAAAAGAAAACAAGTCACTCAATAAATAATTGATGAAACAAAAGGAAATTGTTCACATTTTTTAAGAAGCCCAATAGGTCATCAAAAACTTAAGAACTCAACTAGAAGAAGCTAGAAAGATCGAAGAAAATATTGAATATCAAAAGAAGCATTTGGAAGCCAACATAGAAACATAGAAGGAAGAAGAATAAATGAGAGAGAATATATTGACATATCATCTTAAGGAAAGAAATGACGATCTAAACTAGCTTGAGGCAAAGTTTGGTCAAGAAGAGAAAGGACTTGAAGAAAAAATAATCGCATTAAAAATCCATCTTGAAGAAGTGAAGAGAACAAAAGAAGTCATGAAGTCTCAGATAATGAAGAAAGAAGAAGAGGTTGAGAATCTTGAAGTAGAAGTTGTCACATTGAGAAGTAAATTTGTCAAGATCAGAAAGAACGTTGAAGAGACAGAAACATCTACATTAATTGTAGAGAATGAAGAGAATCACTCTAGGTTGCTGGAAAAGAAGAATGAAGAAAAGAGAAAGAGTTATGTAGAATTAATCAAAGGAAGGAATCATGGTCAACCAGAATCTAAGAAAACTAATAAAGATACATATTCAAGAAGAACATCCATGTTCAAGCCACAAAGAAGCTTCAATCATGATCATGATCAGTCAAGGTAGGAATTTAGAAGGAATACACCAAAAATAATATCATTCACTCCCAGGTATGTACATTTCTTTTATGGTCATTGTTTTTATTGTACCAACTTTGGACACAAGGTTGCATATTGCAGGGATTATAAAATAAATGTTCAAGAAAGAAATGCTATGTGGCCCCACGTAACATTGAATGTTACAAATGTCATAAATATGGACACATAAATCGTGATTGTAGAAGCATGATTGATACTTCCATGAAAGAGAACACTGATATTAGATATAAGAAATTATGGATAAGAAAACATGAAGAACATGTGAACAAGGACCAGGTCCCAAGGATCGTAGGATTGGCAATAAAATGAGATGAAGACAAATCTACAAAGAAAAAAAAAGATGTTAGATACATAAATGTTTGGAAAAGAAATGAAAGAAAAGAACATGTAAATAAGGAACATGTTGAATATATTGTAATTTTTGGTATTGTAGTGAAAGATGAATCTACAAACAGAAAGAAAGAAGTCAGAGTTCAGAGAGATGATGAATCTACTGATGAAGATGATGATGACTCTGCATCAGAGAAACAATTGCTTTGAGCCATATGGATTAGAGACTCGAAGGTAATATGAATATTAGATAGGGGGGGTCTATGTGGTATCTTAGACATACCAGAGAACCATCCTTCAAGAAGCTTCTAGAGTTTGAGTAAACAGATTCAGAGAAGTCAGTTAGTAGAAGTACAGTATGATAGATTGATCAATTGCAATAGTGAAGACTTCATGATAGGACATTGACATACGAGTCAACAATATGGACAATTGTGTAGTAGAGTCTTGGATAGTATGGAAATAAATGGATTCATAAGAACACTTAGTAGGTTTGGAAATATATATGACAGTGGATGAGAGAATGGATTCATAGATTGGTTCAGAGAGTGGTTCAAAGACAAAGGAAAAATATCATAATGGATGATAATTACACAAAAATATTTGAATTCTTATTCTTGAATGATTTTCATATATGTTAGTTGATTACATAAGGAAGCAACCGTTGGACAGAGTGTCATTGAAATATTGTCATTGATGTCAACAGTCAATGTCTTTGATGTGATGATAAGTTGGTATGATGAATTGTCATTGATATCAACAATATAACAATTAGCATATAATGATTGATGTCAAACAGTTGGACGAGATGCAAAGATCAAAGATCAGAAGAGATGGCGTGATGCAACTCAGCAGGGATAAATTACAGAGAGAGAAAGGAGAATTAAACGACTTGGTAGTTCCAATCCCACAATTGGTCTAGATCGTCAGATCTCATAAACTCAAATATAGATGAATGTGGTTGATCCAAAAAACGATCAGATTAAGTCGTGATCGTCAGATACGCAAGCACCAGATCAACGACATGGATAAATTGCAGAGCTTGGGTGATGAATTAAACCACTCGCAAGTTGTTGTTCCTCAATCCACATCGATCATCGATGGTCACTTGACAATAGATCTATGATTGGAATCAGATCCACTATCAACGATCATTTTCCATAGCGTAACTCAACGATACTCATAAAAGTTGTGCTAGTTGAGGACCCCTCATCCATCCTTGATTGTTGATCTTCTTTGATAGTCTTCATGACTTATGGATCACTTTAAAGTGGAAGGATAAGATAAGCAAAGAAGAATGCAACAGAGCGTTGACTCTACGAAGTTCAAAGCATGACGTTGTGAAGAAATCAACTGTTGAGCCCTAGGTCATAGCCCGAGGTCATATGTGAAACAGGCCTAAGAAGAGGAGCTACTGCCCATTGCCTGGAATTCGTCGATTTAGAGATTATAATATTGGCTGCAACATACAGGGAAAACACCTGAATCCCGCATCTCTGAAGAACCCTTTGGATAGGTGTCTGATCACAGTCAGAGGTCATATGAAGATTTACAGAGACTGAAAGACGCGAAGCAAGAAGTCAAGATATCAAATTACTCGAAGTCCCGAAATTTGATATTCCGAAGTCACTCTCAACCGTCAATCTGAGATACATTTTGGATAGTATTCTGACCATTAGATGAAGGAGATGAATATGTGTCACATCGAGAGATCTGTGTCAGCAAGAACATGTGACAGACCACTTCAACAAGGACACGTGGCACAGTCAGAAAATGACAAGTGTCAAGATGAAATTGACAGAACATGTATGTGTAAATCATGAATCTGAGTGATATGTGGTAGCCACTCGGTCTGTGCCAAGTCAACAAGTGACGTTAGCAAGTTATGTCACTCTAGGAGTTTTACTTTGGGAGTTTCACCACTATCAAATGACCAAATTCCCGAAGTGGACATGAGTTGTCTGATCTAAAGATCACTTTGGGTGCATTCTCAACCGTTGATCAAAATACAGTGGAAGGATAGTGTAAGTAGAATAGATGAAGTGTCGAAGAAAATGGTGGCCATCCATGTCAATGCTTGATTAATTCCTAACCGTTGAATTAAGCAGTGAAAGTTTAAGTGTAAGGATCAAACCTGACCATTGATCTGGTTTTCCGAAATAAATGTGAAACATCCAATCTGTTCGACGAAATCTGATTCTGAAGCTTTGAAAGGTGAAGTCCCGAAGTCCCAACTATCGTCCATCTCATCAGGATATTAAATCGTGACCATTGATTCTGATACGCGTACAAGTGCTCGTTTGGCCTAGCGTCTGGTCACCACCATTGGTCATATGAAATAATATATATAAAGGAAAAAGATAAAGAATCAATAAAGTTGATAATCTCATGGTTTTTCATTATCGGTCACATGTAATGGTTTGAAGGAAGTGCCTCTGATGATATCAGTTTTTGAAATGATTGTAGAGATCCGAGATCAAGTTAGAAGATGAAATTGATCCATATCTGTGATCAATTTATGAAATTCCTCCACGGTAAGAATGATAAAACTGTGATTATAGTTAAGTTAAACGAAGAGGTGTGATGGTTCAAAACAAAGGGACATAGTGTATCTCTCTCACATTGTTTTGAAGATTATATAAATGAGTAAGAGTGTTGAGAAGAAGGTATCTCTGCAGTTCAAATCAAAAGATATATTAAATCACAGAAGAAGAGAGAGATGCAGTAAAGACTTGATACAAAAGTTTCTCCAGATTCATAAAATAAGGGTGGTTGAGTGGCGCAAGTGCGGGTTGGTGCCTCGAGAGGGAGTCGTCCTTCCTTGTCAGTTGTAGATGTCTAAACAGGGGGTCGTATCCTCCTACCAGTTGGTGTTGTTGAACGAAGGGTGTGGGTGCATCTTGATCAGTTGGTATTGATCGAAAAGGAAGAATATATTCCTTCTATGTAACATGTAAAACACAATTTTGTAGTTAATAGAAAAGAGTTTGTGGATTTCCCATTTGGGTTCCACGATAAAATATTGTGTCAAAATTATGTTTGCATTAACAAAAGAAAAATTGATATAATAATTGTCACTGATTCACCCCCCCCCCTCTCAGTGACAGGATCTGATCCCTCAATTGGTATCAGAGTGTGTCTCTTCACAAAAGGATTAAATCACTTGAAGAGGAATACACATTAGAATGGATCAACAGTTGAAGATGTCATAAAAAATCCCCCTATTTAATGGTGAAGACTATGTCTTTTGGAGTGTTAGAATGAAAATCTATCTGATGTCCATTGAGATGGAAGTATGGACATTAGTGAAAAAGGGATATGATGTTCCAAAAGCCACTCCCATAGAAGCAGAAGACAAGAAATTTTTTTGGGAACATGCAAAGGCTTTAAACACACTACAAGCTGGATGGAGTAAGAACATTCTTTCTAAGGTACTACATTGTAATAATGCAAAACAACTTTGGGATAAATCAGAAACCATATATGCAGGAGATTCCAAAGTAAAGAAGGCCAAACTCCAGACTCTAAGAGTACAATATGAAGTTCTGAAAATGAAGGATGAAGAAAATATCTCAAAATACTTTGAAAGAGTTGATAATATTGTTAATGCAATCAGAGGATTGGGAGTATAAGTGTCAGACAATGAGCTAGTTTAAAAAGTACTAAGAACACTACCTATTCTATACAATCCTAAAGTGTTCTCTCTTTAAGATCAGGAAAATCTAGATAAACTCACCATGGATGAATTGTATGGAATCCTCATGGCCTATGAGTTAATATTAGGTCATGAGAACCTCCCACAAGGAGAGGCAACCTTCAAGGTGCTAAATAAAAAAAAAGGTCAGAAGCAAACACCTCAATCCATCCATCATGAATAATCTTATGTGGAAGAAGCCAATTTTATAAATAAACTTCAGAAAAAGGTAGGGAAGTACAAAGGCAAGCTCCCTTTAAATGATTTAACTGTGGAAAGGTTGGCCACTTTGCATCCAAGTGTCCCTATCCCATGGAGGACCTTGAGGATGAAGAAAACAAAACTAAAAAATACAAGAAGAAGGAAAAACCCAACTACAAGAAAAAAAATTACAAAAGAAAAAATAATTTCTACTCAAAAGAAGAAAACAATAGTTCATCAGAGTCCAGTGACAGTGATGAATCTGATGATGATGAAGTTCTTTTTCTAGGTATCGAAGAGTCTAAGAATATAGAAGAAATTAAACATGAGAAAGATTCATAAGATGAAGAAGAAGTTAATATGGAAGAAGAACTTCTCAGTGCCTTGGATGAGTTAAGAAAATACAAAACCAGATATAGACAACTAAAATTTTTTGTAGTTGAACAAAAGGAAAAAGATGAACAGAAAGAAAAGGAGATGGAGAAACTCACGAGCAACCTGAAAAACCAAATCCTAGAAGCAAATAGGATCAAAGAAAGTCTTGAAAAGTCTCTTAAAGAAAAACAAATAACCTGTGAAAGAATGGAGGCAAAAATAGTTCACTTGAGAAAAGAACTTGATGCAAAGCTCATTCAAACAAAATATGAAAATAGCTCTAAAATATTAGATAAGATTATTTCCACACAAAAGGATTCAGGTAATAAAAATGGAATAGGCTATTCTCAAGAATAAAGCCAAGTTAATTAAAACTCTTTTGCAGATACTCTCCTCAGTACATTCAAGAAGAAAAATGAAGAGAAGACAAGAAATGATCAGAACTCAAGAGGACCACTCCCACCATCAAGAAGTAAGATAAGACAATACTAAAGAAGTTCTATCAAAACATGTATCCTCGCATTTTCTTTGGTTATTTCTTTGCATGCTCTAATTTCAGACACAAAGCTATGAATTGTAGAGCATATAGAAGGAAAAATTTGAGGGTTAAGAACTATAACCATAAATATAACCAAGTAGAAAATCAAGTCAAAAGAAAAAACTATAACTTCTTTGCACCTCTACAAGAAGTGGACCTACAATTCTTCAGATGCCATAACTATGGACATAAGGCCAATAATTGCAAATTAATGGAAGTCTCAGAACAACCAAGATTCATTAGAGAGAAAAATAAGCTTTGGAAAGAAGAAACACCAAATAAGGAATGTCTTATTGCCTTAAAAGCCCAAGATAAATAATATCTTCGGTATGTTGACAGTGGGTGCTCAAAACATATGACAAGAAACAAAGAAAAGTTTTTGAACTTAAAGAAACAAAAAGGTAAAGTTACATTTGGTGACAATACTTCAGGTAACGTACTTGGGAAAGACACTGTGAGTTTGGGAAAATACAAAGCCAAGAATGTGTTGCTTGTTGAAAAACTGAAACCTATCCTATCAAGTGTCAGCCAAACCTGTGATCAGGGGCACTTTTGCATCTTTGATTCCTAGAAATGTGAGATTAGGAGAGAAGAAACAGGAAAACTGGTTGGTACTGCTCCTAGAACTCCCGAAAATGTGTATATACTAGATGCAAAATTGAATGAGGAATTCCATATGAATCTAGTAGATGAAAGTTGGCTATGGGATAGAAGGTTGGGGCATATTAACTTTGACAATCTAGTGAAATTCAACAATCTTGGTGCAGTAAGAAACTTTCCAAAGATCATAAAGCCATCAAATACTATGTGTCGACACTATCAACTAGGGAAGCAAACTAGAATAAGGTTCAAAGCAAAAGACTACTCAACCTCAAAACCTTTAGAGCTTGTTCACACTGACCTATGTGGACCTACAAGGACCAAGAGTTTGCATGGAGAGTCCTACTTTATGTTGTTTATTGATGATTTTACTAGAATGGGTTGGATATGTTTTCTCAAATAAAAATCAGAAGAACTTAACAAATTCAAAGCCTTTAAAACCCTTGTTGAAAATGAAAAGGAGACAAAAATCAAATGCCTTAGATCAGACAATGGTGGTGAATTGACTTTAAAAGAGTTTGATCTCTTTTGTGAAACCCATGGAATAAAAAGACAATTCTCTGCTACTAGAACACCTCAACAAAATGGGATTATTGAGAGAAGGAATATAAAAGTTCAGGAGGGTGCAAGGACTATTCTTAATGATGCAAAATTGTCTGATGGATATTGGAGGGAAGATGTAAGAACTACAATATACATATTGAACTAAGGTCAGCTCATGATTAATAGTGATAAGACTTGTTATGAACTATGGTTTGGAAGATCTCCATTAGTAAAATACTTCAAAGTCTTTGGAAGTAAGTGCTACATCAAAAGTCTTGATGAGAATCTTGGAAAATTTGATACCAGATCTGATGAAGGTATTTTTCTTGGAAATGCTTCAAAAAAGAAAGCATACAGATGCTACAATCTTAGACTACACAATATTTTTGAGAGTGCAGATGTCAAGGCAGATGATCTAAAAATCATAAGGATCAAAAATCAAGAAACTATACTTGACAGTGAAGATGAAGATGATGATGAGTCCGTTGGTACACAGGAAGAAGAAGTAGAAGAGAATAAAGAAGAAAGGGAAAAGGATGATATGGATACTAGTGAAGATGAAGAAGATATTCAAGAAGAATATATAAGAGAATAATCTCCAAGAAGAGACACAAAAACACCCTCAAGAATAACTCAAAAGAATCATCCTGAAGAATTGATTATTGGAAATAAGAGTGACACAGTGCACACAAGAAGACAATTGTTGTATAAAATAAAAATAACACTTTTGTCAGAAATTGAGACCAGCTCAATCAAAGAGGCATGTAAATATGAGAACTGGGTCAATGTTATGAATGAAGAATTGGACCAAATTGAAAAAAATCAAACTTGGGAACTAGTTCCAAGACCAAAAAATAAAAATGTCATTGGAACTAAATGGGTGTATAAAAACAAAATGAATCAGAATGGGAAAGTAATCAAAATGAATCTTTTCTCCATCTCCCTTCCCTGCGCACCCAGCTGAAGATCTTACAACACAGACTTCTCTCACCACACAATACTTCTCTCTCAATGATAACAACAATCACTCATTATTACGTACTCGAACCCATATCAGGTCCTCTTGATATTTATTTATACATTACAATAGCTCACCGACAACCTTAGGCCAAAGCCTAGGAGTCAAAACCCTAGATACCTAAAACCTAGGTGTCTAAAACCCTAGGTCAACTTGACCCACGTTTCAAGGCTTTTCCAGCCTGTCTTTCATTCCTTCCCGCGAGGTTCTCCAAAGCATATATCGATGGATTTTTTCGCTTGATAAGTTGTCCACGATCCATCTTCCTTGTTGATCTATCATCCTCGATCTCCTCATCCAACAACTAGCTTTATCTTACTTCGCTCTGTATTTTCTGCTCTTTTGCTCACTTTGACCTAGTATTAGTCACTGTGTCTTCTACACATTTCACATTTCACATTTTCTTATATAATATTCACTTTATTCCATAACTAAGAGCCAACAGGCCCCCAAAACTCACTTGTGACTCATCCTGACGCACTCAGATATGAACCTTATTCTTTTCTTCAACTGTAGACTGCATAGCATAGTCCTTTCTTTATGCTATGTTCCTCCCCACTATGTGAAGACTGTATTTTTTGTGTCTGGTACCCAGTTTCAACTGCACATGGTACCTAGACCCTTTGCTGGTTGTCATAGTACAATTTCAACTGGCTCCCATTCACCAATCATTCCTTCCATTCTCCATTCAAAGTCTTCAACTGCACAACTCCTCCTTCTGTGACATATGAAACCTCATACAACCCCATCCAATGTGTTCTAAACTTCCCTGGATGCTTCATGGACTTTCTATCGTATACCAATACCATATCTCCTAGCTTAAATGTTGTCGTCTTGATGTGTCTGTCATGATAGGCCTTTTCTCGTTCCTTCTGAACTTGCTTATGGATTCTTACAATAAATATATATTCTTCTAGTTCGATCAACTATTCCATCCTCTCTTCAATAGCGCCAGTGTCATCCATATCTGTAAAGGTTGCAATTCTTAAGTTGGGGACTAAATATTCCATGGGTACAATTACTTCTAGGCCATAAACCAACTTAAAGGGGTTCTTCATTGTAAGCTTCTTACAAGTAGTTCTATAGGCCCATAACACTGTTGGTACTCTCAAATCCCAGTCATCCTTGTTCACACTGCAAATATTTGTCAGCGCTATCTCCAAGATCTTATTGAATGCTTCAACTGTCTCGTTCGCTTGTGGGTGGTAAGGAGTGCTCTTCTGGTGGTGAACTTCAAATTCATGATTCAAGGCTTCAATAGTATTATTAATAAAATGTGTACTTTGATCACTCATGAGGATATTTGGGCATACAAACCTATTTATGATATAATCAAATATGAAACACGTAGTTGTAGTTTCACTATAGTCCTTAACTGCTCTTGCTTCTGCTCATATGGCCAAATACTCTGTCACAGTGATGATGTATCTGGCTCCTGTGCACTTCCCTGGTGGGTTTATAAGTCCCACGAAGTCAATGGACCATTTCTTAAAGTCCTGTAAGGTTAGCTGGGGTGCTAATGGCATGTCATCTCTTCTAGACAGTTTCCCAACTCTTTGGCATACATCGCAGGATCTGTAGTAGTCCTTATCATCTCTATGTAAAGTAGGCCACTAGAGGCCATCTCTAAGAACCTTCTGTTTTGTTTCTTTTCTTGCGTAGTGTCCTCCTATGATGCCTTCATGAGATTATGTTGAAATTAGTGGTCTTTCTTCTTCCATGACACATCTCCTCGGGATCTCATCAGGTCCCATCTTGTATGGTTGTCCAACTATAAGTGAAAAATTTGTAGCGTGCACTACCAGTTGTTTCTTCTGGGTGATTGTGTATTCACTAGGTGCCATTCCTATTGAAAAGAATTTGACTATCTCAACGAAGTGATCATAAAAATTTCTAATGGATAGCAACTATGCATCCGACAGTGTATCTTCCAAACTAGTAGGTTCCTCTCCATGTTCCAATATCGACAAGTGGTCAGGTCCCACTATTAAATTTGAATGTTTTTGCGACGAAGTAGAGACGAATTTTCATCGGCATACAATCGTTTTTGCGACCAAGATGATTTTTTTTTTTTCAGAATTCATTCGTCAGTCTAGTGGCCACACATGGATCTTCACCAGTCTAGCGACCGAGAAAAGAAGCCTATTCACAATAGGGAAAAGTTTGGCTAGCGATGAATGTTAGTCGGTTGAACGACTAATATTAGTCGCAAGAGTGACAAAGACAACCCTGGCAAACTTAGTCAATAAACCACTATGAGTCGGTAGAACGATGAATATTTGTGGCTAGAGTGACCAAACCATCAGTTAAAAAGGTCAAACGAAGGAGGATCAGTTAGTCGCTAGAACGACCAAGTGACCTAGTTTGCGACCAAATGGCAATACAAGCGACTAACACGTTGGTCTCTCTAGAAACTAACAGGTTGGTCGCTCTAGCGACTAACACATTGCTCTCTCTAGCAACGAATATGTTGGTGTTTGTGACCAATTGTAAATACTAGTGACGAACATGTTAGTTGCTAAAGAGACCAATGTCAGGGTTTTAAAAAAAAAAAAATTATGCCATTCACACAGGATCTTAACTAAATTTGATAACAGGTATTTAAGTGTGTCCAATCATGATGGTCATGTAATTGTAGGATCTTAACTAAACCTTGATTTTAAAATGGGGTGGACGATATGGTGGAATCATGTGAAAGGATAACTTGATCAAACAACGCAATAAATCAAACAAATTGACAATATGTAAGTTGATAGAGTGAATACCATGTTTGAGTAACTCAATGTGTAGGTCTTCCTCATATGTAACTCTATTGTTATTGATCATCTGAACAACTCTCTTGATGTCTCCAAAATAAAATATATGACATGAGGTAGGGATATGGGAAATTTGGATTGAGGATTGTATAGAAACATGATAAATGGATGGAGAGGAAGGGCTATGGGAAATTTGGATTGAGGATTGTATAGGAACATGATAAAGGGATGGAGCAAGGGATAAAATGAATTATTGATATATATCTTGTGGGAGGGAAACCTGTCAAGGTAAAAGGGTGCACCAGAAGACTCTATGTCAATTGTAGAGGGCTTCAAGAAGCTCATGTCTCCTAATGGAAACAAAACCATATTTTTTATGATAGAGGAGATGCTAGCAATATTTCTAAAGGTGAGGAATAGAGAAAGGGACATGCTAAAGAGACTCTTCTTAGTTGTTACAAATGAATTGGTGACCATTGATCCGAGAAATCATATGAACTAAATTTATGGTACATTCGTCAATTTTAGAGAAAGGCACACAATCAAAGAACATTGTTAATTTCAGATCAAATCCCTTCAAATAGGAAAATTGATAAAAAAGAACATGTAAATAGGAAAGCGTAAAATTTAATACAAAGGAATACAAACAAATAACATTGTTAATTTCAGATCTAGTCCCTTCAAATAGGAAAATGAATATGTAGATAGGAGAGTGTAAAGATTAATAATAAAATGTTGATAGGAAAGTGCATGGATTGATGATAGAATTTTCTAGCACCCTTGTAAAATCAGGGACATAAACATGCCTTTAGCTAAGCATTCATCTTGGGGTCACAATTCTTCTTTAAGGTAATGTTAGAAGGTAAGTTAAGGGGATAAAAGTGAAACACTCCTTGTTGGGAAGCATACATACATGGATATGCACCGAAGTCCACTACCAGAATATTTAATGGTGAATGAATGGGTATTTTTATGAAGCATACACCAAAGTATGCTACTAGAATATGCCAATAAACCAAAGTATGTTGAACACTTTGTCATCTTTTTAATGTGAAATGTGAAGATATGAGTTGTTGGTTGTATTTTAAGTATACGTTGCTTTAATGTAAGAGGAATTGTTTAGTATCTTGACACAGTAACAAATATGCTAGTTTATATTTACCTATCTATATATCTATATAGTAGAATATGATGTAAAAGTGGAATTGCATTTTCTAATTTTTTTTATGGATTTTTATTATAATTCTTTTTTATGTGATAGGTGTCAATTGATGTTATGCATTGCAGCTTGTTTAAAATTCTTAAGAAGATAAATGGATTTGTAACTCGTGTTTATGGAAACTAGTGAGTAAGTATGTTGTGGGTGTTTTTGAAATTGGAAAATGGGGAATGATTGTTCACAATAGATTGAGTACATCTATTTTTTTTTAGGGTTGTTGGGTTGGGAATGATAATAATATATACGTAAATATATAAACAAAAATATAAAAAATTGCAACGAAAATAACTACAACTTGCACTTATATAATCAATAGTGACAAGTTTCAGAAGGTTACACTTTGAGGTTAGAATAAAATCAAGGTTGATATTTGCAAATGTATAAGTCAAAACACTAATTGAAAATTGCATTTTAAGTCTGTGAGAAACTGCGACAAGCTTATCTACATGATTTGCATTTAATATCTTGGTTATGGTCCATCAATAACACATATCCATATAAACATGTTAAATTCCTCCCATCAAATCATTCAAAGCAAATGTCGATTGCTATGTCCATTAATAAAGATTTACACTAGTTCAAATATGTACTTCATTTCCACCTATAAAATATAAATAAGAAGTTTATTGCCAAACATTTAGCATGTAGCATTAGGTCCTTTCAATACATTTTTACATTGTAAAATTTTCTATAGGGATTAAAAAATAACTTGACAACAATAGGTTCAATCGACATGCATTGTAAATACCTTCATTGTAGTTATATTAATCATCCAATTAAGTTAATGAGGGTGGTTCCAAACATGGCAACTGCCAAAAGTTTTGCTATATAATGGTATATGGGTGCTACCCCCACTTCAAGCAATCATAAACAAGTGGAAAAGTATGAGTTTAGGAAAGTGAGAGAGGCTTTCCATGGCTTCAACTTATTCTATGTGATCAACCATGGAATCAACCTAACACTTATTCAAACATACTTGGGATGATGGCTATGGTGCAGAATACAATGAATCAAACAGACTTGGGATTATGGATATGGTGTGGAATGCAGTGAATCAAACAGTAGCAACTCGAGGTATGTTTCTCAACAACACACAAAATATCCCACGTATTTCTCAGTTACACACAAAATTGCTTGGCTCTTGCATAAAAATTCCAATCGAAAGTTCAATCATATTCAAAAACTCCAGTTGTATGTGGTCTCCTCTAATGGCATTGGTTTCTTTCACTTCGGTTTTGGCAGGAAGAAGTTAAAAACATCAAAGAAGATTTCAAATTGTTGTTGTCATCTCGGACGGTGTATTTTGTAACCTTTAAGATCTTGAATTTTGAACAATGCCATCAAATTTAGTACCTGGGTGTTGTATCATCGTGTTAAAAGATAAAGAAAATGTGGACAATTGTTGCACATTAAAAGTGCTTTCCAGTAAGAAACTTGTTGTTGTAATAGGACGATGGAAGGGAAGGACAATTTTTTATGGTTTCACAAATATTATGTCACACACTTAAATCCAATTTGTCAAGAGACATGGTTGGTTCATTATAGGGCATCATTGAGGAGAAACGTCATCCAAGAGTGCCAAATCATAGTTGAACAACAATTATCAGAATGTCAAACAATGCCCAAGTGCTAGTCTAAAGGAGTGAAACAAATAATGCCAATGGATTCAGCTCATACAATTTCAATTTTAAAACCAGTAAAATTAGCAACCCACCAAGGGAATTCATGAATTCTCGGGCAATTGCAATTTTTAAATCAATTAAAGGATCGTGATTAAATTGAGAACACCAAATTTGTTATTGAAGTCATTTTCAAGAATAGATGTTGATGAGATTACCAATTTTGTTTTGGGAGACGACATTGACTAAAAAGGTAGATTGTATGGAAGGGCCTTCTATTAAGGAAATCCCTATTGTGACAGGGATTCAATGTTTTATAAATATGGCTATGGAGTGACTGATACTGATGGTATGAACCCTCTATCAGTTCATCAACTAACATGCCGATCTGTGCCACCAATTTTGAAGGAAACAACTATAATTAGAAATGAAGACAATTACTTTTGGGTGAAAAACATAAATAATGGCTTTAATGCCTTCATCAATATGATAAATGATTAATCATATGTATTGATGCTTTATTAATTGAATTAATTGTTTATCACTCCATAAACAATGTGTGAATAATGGTAACTAATAATGAGCATTTATGGATGCAGAAGATTCACCAACCCTCCACCATAGTAAGAAATCTAAAACATATTTTCCACGAATGAGAAAGGAGTGTGAATCATCGACCTATAATATCACTATGGATATCGACAATGTTGGCCAAATGTAGTAGCAAGGAAAGTGTTAAGAAATAGGCAATAGATTTCACAAAGTGTGGGTTATTGTAGAAGTGAAAATCAACTGTGGAGTTCA
>ML789975.1:79083-91546 GCA_009831015.1 Picea engelmannii | reverse complement strand
CCTAATAGATTTGGAGAAGAATTTATGTAGAAAAGGGTTGAGTTTGTCAAATTTTAAACTAATCTAGTATTCTAAACTTGTTATGGATGGACTAATAATTTTAGATTGATTCAATTTCAGATATTATATGTTAATTGTACACAGTCTAGTGACAAAAGATGTATTTCAAGACATTTAAACTATTTTTACATTAAAAACAACAATTTCATCAACTCAAAATTATAATTTCAACAAAAATAATCTCCAAAAAGATATTAAAAACATAAAATATTTAACTTTCTTAACACATTTCCTATATTATTATTATTTAATATTAAGATTGACTAACATATATGTAATTATATCACCTTAAACCATTCCTTAACAAGATCCATACCTTTGAGTGATGGGGTGCCTCCATTGTTGCTCCTCTCCATCCTGTGATTCATCACATGACTTAATTGTATTTCAAAATATTAATTAAAGATGTAACAACCTCTACAAATTAATGACTAAAGACGAATACCTAAATGCGCTTCTCTTCGTTTCGAGAATAAATTATTCTCTATTGAACATGACCAACCACATGAAGGTGGAAGCTCTTTTGGCCCCTTCCCCCCTCTCACATCACTCTCATTTCCCTATACCCAATCTATCTAGATTTTACAACTATAATTAGAAATGACAGTAACATTAAATGTAAGAAAAAAACATTCATCGCCATGTGCCAAAACAAAAAACATGAAAGCAAATAACATTCGTGACATTTAGGAAAACAAGATACATTACATTAGACCAGAAATATATTGGATTTATATTAATAATAAAATGTCTAATCATTTGATTTTATTCTTCTTCTTCTTCTTCATGGTATCCATGAAAGAACAAATTAAGTCATCATCATCAACATTTAATTGATCCCCCACAGTTATTGGGCGTTCTTGAAGTGTTGCATCATCAATACTCAACACCTCATGCCATGATGAACTTCTAGTATTTCGGCGTGGAGGTTCAGGATGCGCATGGGCATCCACTATTGCAACAACAACAAAAAATTCAAGTGATATTGTTATTCATTGTTCCTAGGGAAATTTAATTAATACAGATTTAATTACAATGTTTTATACCTGGATTAGCGAGTGCAGTAGAAACAATATCTGGTGGTTGCATTGTTGTTTCTGTGCTTGTTGATCTCCTCTCTTGATCGACATCTACATGCTCTACCATATGAAAAAATATAAGTATTTAGTACAGAATATACCCTAAATATTAATACTCATTGAAAAATGGAAAAACATTAAAAATGTGTGCATACCACTATGTAACGGTCCTTCGGCAACAAATCTTGAATCAATATGGGGGTCAGGATGTGGTTCATTGGGTACATCAGGAGCATTTTTAGCATTGTTACTCTCCTGTGAATGTGTAAAAGACACACATTATTTTACATTTTAAATGAATAAAAAATATATTTTACATTACTAGTAATCAATGAGTAAAAACTAATCGACAAGTTTTTAATTTAATTTTATTTACCATGTCCTATAGAGAGACACATGGAGATTGACCCAAGCTTCTTCGTCGTGTCACCACACCATCAAAACCCTGTGTGAACCTGACCTTTATATCTTTTTTTGTGGCTTGCTCGTTGAACAAATCTCCCTGCATTGAGAAATATCAAAATCATTAGTCACTAGCTGCAATGAATTACATATTTTGTGACGATGATAATGAAAAGTAAAATGTTTAGGCACTTACAACCCGTGCCTTCAATCTCTCATAACCACCTTGGCCCAGTTTATGTTGGTCATGTTTTTCTTGTCTTGCCTTTGTTGCCTTGGAAGTGTCATGGATTTTGAAATATGTTAGATATTGATTGTTTTCCTCGTAAAGTAAACAAAATACCATCATAGTAAATTGAAAACACCTCTTACCTTTCAGGGCCAGGTGGTTTATTCCCTTGTTCTTTCATCACTAATTCTCTTGTATAAATTATAAATTCTTTAAACTCCCTCTCGGGGACAACCAAAGGGCGTTCGCACTTGGGGTCCTGTACTAATTTGTAATATACCAAATATAAAAAGTTATGCAGAACATAAATAAAATGCTAGAAATGGCAGAATAACAGTAATAGAACTAACATAATCTCCACAATAACACAAAAATGATATAAGAAAAACAACATAAATAGCACTTTGATTTAGAAAGAAATGTTCACGGGCCTCTTTGAGGGGGCAACCTCTAGTCGAGCAATGCTCTATTACAATAATCTCCAAGCTAGGGTTTTCATATGCTCGACCCTTATTTATACTAAATATTTCTATCAAGAGAAGCATCTAGAGGAAGATCCTTCTAGAAGCGGAAGCTTCTATTAGGTCTTATTACATCCGCTTTATTCTATTTTATTGAAAGGCCTTATTAATATTGACCTTTATTACATCCGAATATATTGATCTACCTATGTGCGGGTTAGGACCCTAACTTAATTTATTCCTATACGCATATCTAACATGTTTCAAATGCTTGCCAGTCCTTTTTAGCACTTCTGGCTTATTGAACGAGCCACCAAACTCGCCAACCAATCTGGAGATAAGAAGGCTTTTCAGTTTGGAATCTTGTCGATTCTATCGTAGTCAAATGGTCGACCCAAAAAGTTCTAATGCATAGTCATGCAAACTATTGTAGAACACATTGTTTCCTGTAAAACATTGTCATCATTAGTAATTTAAATCTCACTGATATGTGATTGTTTAAACAATTATATAACAGGAATCTCTATAAAGACAATTAAATACCTGGTAGCTGTACTATGTTTAGAGGAACCATGTCCTGGTCGACGAAAAATGATACCGCGGTTGTTTTTGTGCTTTGGATATGTGTAGCACCAAGGTAACAATCAACAGAAGAGTGATCAGATCCATGATCATGTGCACCACCTGCACGATCTGACGTGTGTTGTGGGGGCGTGGCATCACCCCTAGAAGGTATAGAATCAGTCTCAGGCAACACACTTGGGGTGGAAAATAGCCTGGTGGCTACGTGGCCATGCGGGTTCATTGTTGCAGTCCCACTGCTGCTACCAGGACCTTCCCCTTCCCCTCTCATTGATCTCACAAAATTCTACAATGAGAAATATCTGTTAATTGCATATATCAAATTACAAAATTTAAAACCAAAAATTGATATTGTTAGATGACATGACTTACCCCATAATTTGCTATCTTAATGCATAATTCAACTATCCTTTTGAAATCCTCAACAGTTTCCGGCCCAACATCGACCAAATCCTGGAATTCCCTATTGGCCTTTCATAGGGACAATTCTATTGTCTGCAATGGGTCTATAGAATCAAATATCTCTTCATCACTTATATATTCATCATTTTCGGTCGATGCGGTGCTAGGAACGGGGCATTTTCCATGCTCAGGGCCTTTGCTATGATCACCACTCTGGCATAATTCCAAGAAGAATGTTAGTACGTGCAAGAAATATTGAAAAAACAATATATGAAATAATGGAATATTGACAAATATTATCAAATGAAACATTCACACATACAAATTAGCAAATAATTGGAAATGAAACATCGAGAAAAAATTAGCAAATGGAACATTTAGAAATAAAATAAAAATTCATCACAAATGAAACATTCACTCTATTTTGATGGTGATAAACTTGTAAACTCTTGAATTGATTCTTCTATAAGAAATATTGTTGGGTTTTCTTCCAAGGTTGGTTTTCCTAGGATAAATTCCTGTGTTCTTGTGTCTACTATGCATGGTTGATATTTCTAGATCTTGTTATTTCTATTGCATTGTAATAGTTGAGAAATAAAATATATGTTGAAACTCAAGAGAGAGGTAGCGTCACCATGTTATAGAGCTTTGGTGCTTTTAGTGATTATATCTCCCAAACTAGGAAAATATATTCTAACACCCCATTTTAGATAACATAAAAACCTTTCAAATGATTTACAATGCGCCCTCTAAAATGTATTGTAGATGCCATTGTAGCTGTTCAAAGTTAACATAAGAGGCACATGCTTCATTCTATCCATGAATTGGTGATATTATGGTTGGGAAATTGTAGGTAAGATAAGAGAGGGAAGGAACAGGTTTTGTACCGTAGAAAAAGAAGACGTTCCTAGGTCGAATCGATTCAGATTGTAATCAACCAATAACTCTTCACCTACGATTATTGTTTTCACCGCACATACAAATATCTTATTACCTTCACGCTCCTCAAAAATGCAATTGGGTTCCTTTCTTGTCATCCCGGGCCTTGTATTGTTTATAAGACCTGCAATATTCCACGATGCCTTTGGCCTTCCATCAATATACATATTCACTCCTTTATTTTTATTATTGTCTTTCAACTGTATATAATTTGCGGCGAGTGTGTATCTCCACATACTAGACATATATTGGACCAGCTTCAACCATACTCCATAAGTGTAACATGGTCCAACATAATAAAAAAATTCAACTAATCTGCCATATTTTACCTTTATACTGTCCATGGAGAATAAACCAAGGCCATGGATGGATGATGGAGCAATGCGATACATCCTCTCATTAACACAGAAGTCGATGTCCAACTCTGGCAGTTCCTTGGGTACCCACTATTTAAGTAGGTGTTTGTACCTCAAGGGAACCTCGATGTCACCTATGCTCTCATCGTCATAAGATCATGATCCTCCTTCAGCAAGAAAGAATTTCATGCGCCTACCAAACTTTCTTTTGACCTTTTCACCTCTAGTTGATTTTGCCTTGTAACATGTGTTGGATATGTTTTCCCTTGTCCCTCTCGAAATTTCATCGCTCGATCTGGATGATAGGTCTGATAGATACATATTTGGTTGTACCTACACTTCATCAAGGGAGAAGGAAACATTAGGCCAACGATAATCATATTATAATATAGCTAAAGATAAACATTAAAATTATAACTTGAGATGTAAGAATTTTTCATCTAGGGTTGGAGCCCAACCTCTTAGAAAACACAAAGTCTTTCTTCACTTAGTATTTTGGGCAGGTGTTTGTACTCTATTCACCTAGGTATACAATCTAAGGACATGAATCTAGTGAAATAGAAGAGTTTGTAAACTTTGTTTCTATTTGGGTGGCCAATATAGGCATCGATTTTCTCTAAGTGAGATATTCTAAGGATAGTTTTTTATCGGGGCATGAACATCCTTTTGTTTTGAATCCAATGTGAAATGATGTAAATTTTCCACATGATGAACACATTGGATGGTCCTTCAACATATGACATTATAATCATTCAAAATTATCATCTCTATAGTTTGTGGGTTGCATAAGATAGTTAGAAAACAAATCCACCTCAAATAAGTGGGACTCATAATGAAGGTCTTTATTGAAGATTCAATGATCTATTTCTTAGTGTCAAAAACCATAGTTTAGCCACATCACACCATATATACATAAGAATAAAAAATGGTGGTAATATATTTAGGTTACACGGTTGAGTAAAACATGAAAATAATTAAGAGAATCCGCAATATTGAAAATAGGGGCACACTAGGCTTGAGTTTGTAATAGGGTAGGGTGTGCTTTGGGTGTAGCTTGATCAGAATAATAGGTTCGGGTGGAAAAAGGCCAAATCCAAGAAGAAGGACTTAGGAGAGGATTATGCAAATCCAAGAGAACAATGTCTTATGAAAGGATTATGTAAGTTTTTGGATGAAGCATAAACCCCAACAAAGAGAGTAGTGAATGAAAAATGCCAGTAGAGCACTTGAATAGCTAGTAGGGTTGTGCAACAAGGAAATGAATTGTTATGATGTAATAAAAATGATAACCTTTGAGAAACCCTAAACTCCATTGCAGGTGAGGAAGAATAAGACTTACCATGGTTTTAATCCCTCCCTCGTTCATATGCCTCTCCCTCCTCCGTGCAACTATTAGGACAGTTGCACCTCTCCCTCCTTTGTGCGCCCCTCCTTCTCTGTGTGTGCAGACGTGTGCCCCTCCTTCTCCTCCACTCTACAGACCACATGCTTCCTTCTCTGTGTGTGCAGACGTGCACCCCTCCTTCTCCTCCACACTGCAGACCGCGTGCAACTAATTGGGGGCAAGCTAAAAAATTATGAGCGCGAAACAAGTGGTTTTGTTTTTTGTAAAATTGTTTTTTTGTTTTTTTTATTGTTATTTATAATATATATAATTTATATATATATATATATATAATTTATATATATATATATATATAATATTTTATAATATATATATAATATATATATAATATTATAATATTATAATATATATATAATATTATAATATAACTGGAGGGATCGCACAACCACACGAAAACGACCACACAAGGGAGAACTAGGAGAAAAGACAAGATAGAGGAGTTTCCAAGATGGGCGCTCAAACGCAACCCAAGGCAAGTTCGCAAGGTGGGTGCCTAAATGCAACTCAAGGCCAATTCACAAGATGGGCGCCCAAACACATGAAGAGCTATAATGAAAATGACCACACAAGGGAGCACTAGACAAAAAGATGAGCCGAAGGATGGATACGAACCAATTTTGGCTTCAAGGTAGATTTTTTAACACAGCCTCACCAAGGTTGGGAACCTGAATGCAATGCAAGGCGAGTTCACAAGATGGGCGCCCAAACACAACACAAGGCAAGTTATTTATTTTTATATTTCTTACCACTATTGTGTTTTTCTGATCCAGAGGATGGGGGTTTATATATGGGATGATCCCCCTATATCCATTAATAATGTCGTAGCAATATCTTCAACTATATCCTTAATTTCTATACATCGAGTCCCATGTTCTCCCTGCTCTATTTTTGTCACTATTGTTCTCTTCTTTTTAGTGCTAGTGCCAACCTTGTCCACACTCATTTTTCTTTCTTATCTCTAGTGTAGGGTGTGTGTCGACATCTCTAATAATTTATAGGGTTGTAAACTATTCATCACTTAGTAATAGGATTCTATATCATGAAACCATGTGTGGGTGTCTTTATAATTGATCACAAATTTGTAGTTTTACAATCCCATGATGGGATAATTAGGCTAATGGTTTCCCTCGTATTTTGTATCATCTCTTCGAGGCACTAGAGAAAAATGTGGAACACTTATATGTTTTTTTTACATATCAAATGTGAGTAATACCTTGATTTATATAATAATATGATGGATCCATAGATTAGGATTTTCTACATTGAGATCCTCGGCTTGAACCGAATTTTGTGGTCTATAACGTTGTCTTAAATTGCCATGTTCCATGTTCCTTAGATGTAATGGAAAGGATCCTTTTGGGTGTTGCAAAAAATGAGGAAAAGTGGGTCAAAATGTTTTCCAAGATGATTTGAATGGGGCCAAAGGAGGGCTTGAAGCCCAAACCATTAGAAAGGATGTGCATACCAGATTCAAGGGTGCAATCCAAATCCCAAGCAATATGGGCTAACTTCATGAAGGTCAAATATGGAAAATTTGGAGGAATTCAAACCTATTTCTTCATCAACACAACGGATAAGTTCCTTTAACCAGAAGATTTGAAATGATATAAGAGAGAAAGTGACCAGATGCAAGAGGGGGGGATTTCCCAATTTATTGGAATGTAAAGGCCAATCCTTGGTTATCTTTGTTTGCAATCTTCACAATTGATGGTTTCAAGGTTTTCTTCTATTGACACGATTAGCTTTGGGATCGATCAACTCTGGTCCTTCTCACCGAGATTGTCATCTTGGAAACCTTTTGAGCTTTGGAAGGTGGTCTGTTTGGTGAGCCACATGTGAAATGTGGACCATATGCGGAGTTTTGTATGTGTTATTTATGTCTTGTTTTAATTTTATGTGTTATGTGGAGTTTTGTATTTTATTTTATGGTAAGCGACCTCTCTCAGCATTTCATTCATAATTTTTTCTACAAGAAGCAAAATAAAATTTTGTTGAAGATCCATATGAGGTATCGAATGATTGTTGTAAGCAAGGACTTCTCGCCTAATGAGCATCCATATTCACTGGGACCAAATCGAATACTCCACTAAATTAGGGTTTATGTTTTACATGATGAATTGACGATGGAAGAAATTGGGTGTGCGAGTCAAATTTGAGTCCATAAACCCTCCCATATCGTTAAGGGATGTGAATAGTCTATCCATGTCAAATTTCAATGCATTCAGAAATAGTTTGAAAAAATTTCAACGTTGGCCCCATTCACAGGTCACTGTTGCTACCGTGTCTAGTGCTAGTACAATTTCCTTGTAAAATTAGTATAATAAGATATTTGGAGAATGATAATTTTCAAGGTGCTAGGCCTATTCCTACACACCACGACCATATCACCTCTCATTGACAGTCTGTGTATTTTGAACTGAAATTCATGGTGGGGCTAATGGGTCTCTTGGGAATTATAAAAGAAAGGGTCAACATGGGAACCAAATGGAAAAAATAGGTGTTAACTAGACCAACCCATGACAGGTAGGCACTAAATGACTGGGAACAAATAGAATACTCTACTAAATTAGGGTTTATGTTTTACATGATGAATTGATGATGGAATAAAGTGGGTGTGCGAGTCAAATTTGAGTCCAAAAACCCTCCCATATCGTTAAGCCATGCAAATAGTCTATCCATGTCAAATTTCAATGCATTCAAAAATAGTTTGAAAAAATTTCAACGTTGGCCCCATTCACAGGTCACTGTTGGCCCCATTTATAGGTCACTTATCGCCTAATGAGAATCCATATTCACTGGGAAGAAATCGAATACTCCACTAAATTAGGGTTTATGTTTTACATGATGAATTGATGATGGCAATGAAAAAATCCCTTTATACCTTTTTGCCAAAATTCCAAGAATACCTAACCTTATTTGTCTTTGTGTGTAGGTACTAGCTCGAGGCGTAGGAAGTTGGAAATAGAACTTGGATTTCGGGATAAGTTCTTTAAGTTAGGTCAACTTTTACCATGCCCAAAACCGAGAGCCAACTTAGCTTAAAATACAAAATTTGGCTCAAAAAACCAAAACTTTTATGATAAAACCTTGTTTTTCATGAGCTTCTCTTGGTTTCGAGAATAGTTCATTCTCTACTAAACAGGGGAAACCACATGAAGGTCGAAGCTCTAATTATGCCCCCCCCCCCTCTCCCTCACATCACTCTCAATTTCCCCATACCCAATTTGAAATAATAAAGAACATGTAAAATACTATATTATACAAAATACAAACATATAAAGATCATCATATAAAACACATACCTCTATATATCGTTCATCTTCTTCTTCACCAAACTCAAAATCGTCAATATCATCTTCATCATGAACATTGTCATTTCCCCAATACCCAATCTATCTATATTCAACAACTATAATTAAAAACTACACTAAGATTACATGAAAGAAAAACAACATAAGAGATCTATAGTACAAATTACTCACCACATGTAGGAATGTCATTGATCTTCCTCTTCATCCAACTCATATATTCTGTATCATCATCTAGTATTTTAGAATAATCATTGAATGGATTGTCCATATCAACATCATCATCAGTACTGTCATAATTTTCCATAATATCATCATCAAATATAGTGTCATCAAGAACATTATCATATACATCATATGGTCGATCAACTTCTTCAACTTCGTCATCTGACGATACACGGTCTACCTCCTCATGTTCCTCTGTATCACCTTCTAGTTCTTGAATATCATCTTCTTCCGGTACATTATACTTTATAGGCATTCCTCTTGGATCATATCTAACAACAAACGACCAACCTGGTTTACCGGGAACCTCGCAATAGAATACCTTCTCACATTGGCTTGGAAGAACATAACTTTATAGACCCGACTCAAATGTCCTTGTATTAACCATGGTAAAACCATTGTCATGTTGAATAATATTTCTTTCAGGATCACGCTCATTTATCCGTAAATGATACCATTTGACCTCAAACAGAATTATCTTGAAGGATTTGAAGTCACACTCGATTATATCATCCAAATATCTGTAATATCTATTTTTTGTTAGTCTTGGATGTTTGTCACTTTTAGAAGAAACGTTAGTGACTTGAAACACTGCAGTTATCCCTAAATTGATGGTTTTCTTCGTGTCATCCACCGTTTTGACGCAAAATTTTTAACCATTATACCACATAGCTTTGTGGTGCTTCAACTGCAATATTCCCAACAAGTACAAAATAAATTAATAATTAATAAATGTATGCTTACCTATAATAAACGTAATAAAGGTATTTAATAAATATAAAAAAAGTGCGAGTAAAATTTTATATGCTTACCTGTTTATCTTTTAAATCATATGCTAAATCAATCTCCCTCTGCGTAAGATTGTGATCTTCATTACGATGAGCTCTTTTAATTAATGTAGCCACCCCTTATGATAACCTACCATGATGTTGTTCACATTGTTCTATCCATAGCTTCATCCAATCAAGATTGTTAGCAATATATAAATATAGTGCATTCCACACTCGACCAACTGCAATAAAAAAAATATAAATTAGTAAGAATAATGAATAATAATAATTGATGGAGGTATAATATAAATTGAAGAAATACAATATAGATAAAAAATAAATAATATAATACCTTTCACTTTCCTCATTTTACCATTCCCGACCAAGACCTCCACTTCAGATATTTTGACGTTATTGACACCCCAAATGCAATGCATATTAATTTTCCTCCCTAAATCAGGAAGATAATCACTAATATACACTAACGTTTGATATACCATATACCCCTCCACCATAGAACCCTCGGGACGTGCTCTTTGTCTAACTAAAGACTTCAATGACTTCAAGTGTCTCTCCACCATCCACATTGAACTTGTGTGTACAAGTCCACACAATTCAATCTCCTTGACCTGGTGTATGAGGTAGTGTTCTTGCGCATTGAAAAATGTTGGAGGTAGATACTTTTGCATTGCACACATTAAACGAGGAATTCCTCTCTTCCAATATTTTATATCTTCCTTATGGATTTATTTAGATGACAACCACCTACAAATGTTATGATAACAAAATATGTTTCAACAAAGACAATATTGTATAGATGAATATTACAAGTAAATTAAACACATGTCATCAACAAATTCTACAACATTTTTATTAAATATAAATAATAATATGTAATTCATCTATCGTTATTTACCTCATGTATTTTCCAAGTTCATATATAACTTGTTTTACGTTGTTGTCAAAGTTGTCGGGCAAAGATAGAGGTAGCACATACTGTAACAAAACAATGGCACATTAATAAATTTTCGATTTCATATTAACAATAAATTTACAAAATTTAAAAATATTACATTGATTCTTACCAATACATAACAAATATATGAAAGAAATTACCTTGATGAAGGTATGCCAGTCATGAGTTTTTAACCCGCGAAATTCACCTTTCTTTGTTAATATATTCTTGATGTTTGAAGCAAATCCTATTGGAAATCTAATTTTTCGAATGAGTTGTTTTACAACATTTCTTTCATCTTCTTTAAATAACCATGGGAGGCTATTTCAATCGACTCCATTAGTCCTTTTTAAATCAATAATATTTAGCATTGCATGATTGGCTTCTTGAATGTCACTACAAATTTTAGAAAAATTTTCTTTGTCACGCCTTCCATCTAAGATTCTCCACAACATTTTTGTTACGATCTTTTCGATATGCATTTTGTCGAATAAATGAGTTATTTCTAGTTTCTCGTAGTAGGGAAACCTACTGAATTGTTTGGGGAAACTTTTCATTCCTCATGGAAGTATATCAATGTCTTGACGACCAACTATATGTTACATAAATGAAATTAACACAATTACAATTGTTAGATTCTACACAGTAGACATGAGAATTCAACACAATTAAAAAATGTAATATATTGCATATGATGATGAAGATTGACTTACATTGACAATTTGATCTGTTATATTCCAACTTCCATAGGTGTGGTGTCATTCTTCGTGGTTTTATCCCACTCTCCTCTTTACCATTGAAAAGATGTTTATTGGTATTTCGATACTTATGGTTTAGGAGATATCATTCAACTTTGGACCATCTTGTTACCTTTAGGATCATTGCAGAGGAGTTCCGCAATACTAAAACCAATCTTTTTGTTGTTTTGTTGACTTTAGAAAATCTTTTGACATGGTTCCTAGGAAAAACCTTTGGAATAGGTTGGAAGAGATAAAAGTGCCTCTCTAGTTGAGGGATGCTACAATAAGGATGTATGAGAACGTTATTGCTAAGTTTAAAAACACTGAGGGATGGTCAAAAGAGATTAACTGCAATATCAAAGTCAAATAAGGTTGTCCCTTGTCCCCTACCCTTTTTGGCATATACATTGATAAATTAGAAGAATGCTTGGAAAAAGCAGGTTGTGTTGGCCCTACTCTCACTGGTATAGTCATCAATCTTCTTCTTTATGCTGATGATATCGTTCTTATGGCAAGGAGTCCCCATGATCTTGAAAACCAACTAAGAATC